>PPKU02000022.1:0-156190 GCA_003706265.2 Nakazawaea holstii | reverse complement strand
AGTGAGTAATACTTGGTGCAGATGGGTAGAGGTATAGTTAGAGGTATATAGAAGAGTAAGAGTAAGGGATGAAGAGGATGAGGATGATATGGTATGATAAGAGAGTACTATAATGATATTGTATCCAGTATGCCTGATAAAATACACACCTGAAACAACATTTTGTAGATAAAAAATATGGGATCACCGTTTGTTGTTGTTCAGTGGGCTTTAGCTGGGTTTAATATTTGACTGACAACGGGGAAGGGACAAGTTGAAAGTTGGACTAGGAGTAATAGTAATGGTAGTAGTACTATATATACGAGAGAAGGTCTGTACGGAAATGGTTAAAAAATAAGGTGCGCATTGATGATTGTGCTATTATTGTCTTAGGTGGATACATCACATATGTAATACGGTTGTATTCGTTCCTTGAAATTAGAGTTTGTAAAGAGCTGGTTCCTTATATGGATAGAGAGATGATTAAATAAATAGAAGCAGAGATAGATTTAGGTCTATGCATTGAGTGAGTGAGATGGTGTATCGATCTATGCATGTGTCTGTGCTTTAGAACATGGTATCGTATAGATGATATGATGATATGGATGGTATGACGCGTTTGTTTGTTTGTTTGTTTCAGGTACAATCGTGTCCCTTTGTCTGTGTTTGTTTGTTGCTATGACTTGTTGCTATGTGTTTTTATTCTCTTTTTGACTCTGACTCTGTCCCTGCCCCTTGCTCGCTCGCTCGCTCGGCGTAGGCCGTGCCCACTGCATTCAACCACATGATTTTTATGCTGCTATGTACTTTGGTGCTCATGTTCATCATCAAAACACATACACACCCTCCATAACAAGACCATCTTAAGCCAACTTCATCATAAAACGGTAGTGATAATATACTGTATTGTTTGTTCTATTATCGTTATGAAAAATACAATAATTCAGACCAATATCAAAATTGAATGCGCAAAATGGATTTTGGATGTTTCTAGCACAGCTATTTTGTGCAAGAGCTGCATAAATACCATCATGCAGACACCAATTTCCAATCTAGAGCTTGTGTCTGGCTCTATGTAAAAGAAAGCAGGAAACCATAATGAAAAACTTTGACCCTCATAAATCTACTTTATCATATTGTTTGTTATAGATCTACTTCATCACAGTGTTTGTTAAAAACATATATATCAGAAGGTGGTTATCACCTCTTAAACAGTATAATAATTGCACACCCATCAACAACGCTTCTCAAGAGACCGTATATGAATTTCTCAAGCCGCTATAAAGCACCTATAAACCTCTACAAAATTTTTTTTTCGAAAAGACCCGTACTAAGAAAGGGTTGAAGAGATCGATGCTCTGAGAAGAAAGCGCACCTTATAAATCGCAATGCTGTTATGGCTTTAATATTATTAGTATTACAACAAGGTTTTGAGCACTTGTATAAAATATCTTGTAAATTTCAATCAATTACATTTGAAGTTTTTTTTTTTTCTTTAGTCGGGTTTATCAACTTATCGAATAAAGAAATTGTAATTGTCTAAATACCAAGACACCAAAATCATAAAAAACTCTATAACAACGAACGCAAAAGGTCACAAACGATAACTGGGAAAATATATCGAAATTTATGAAGAATCAATTCGAAAATTACTTTCAAAATTGATAATGCAAAGAGCAAATTACCCTTTGTTGCAAGAATACGTTGATTCCCCACAAAATTTGAAGCTAATATTAAAGTTATTAGGCAACAGGTAAAATAATTCCAAATATTGATGAAATGACAAATCTTGCCAAAGTTTTTAAAGTTAAAAAAAATGATTCAATTAACACAGATGTCAAAGAATAGAGGCAAACTATTAATTTCATCGTAAAGGGTTTCGCCATTACCCAGAGGTTTTGCTGGTTTGGTCTGATGTTGGCACTAACAATAATGGTTTTATACCTCAACATTAGTAGTTTTGCAAGGTTTTGAGCACTTATTTAAATTATTTTATAACATTTAATAAATTACAATTAGAGTAATTCTGAAGAGAAACATAATGGTTACTTATTGCTCTATCAGTTAAAAAATCTGTGATTATTGATGATATATTGTTGGTTTGTTCATTCATTAGCCTAACCAACCACCAGCTTCTTGAGAATAATTTAGAAATGGGAATTGCGATCTTGTAATCCACGTCAAAGAAACTTTAGAAATAAAATCATATTTCAAGGTTTCACAAGTATGATAGAAAGCAAACGAAAAAACTTAGAGCAGTTCAATTCGTTTTCGTATATACCCTTACTATGACCAGGAAACGTTTTTTTTTTGAGGTGAAGAAGACAGTAGAATGTTATGTGAGAATGTTTATCACAGTGTTTTCTAAGATCATATATTGCAGACAACTTTTTTAAGGTGTACTGAACGAATGAATGATACCCAACAAGAACGCTTCTCAAGAGACTGTAAACAGGCTTTTTTTCTTCGAGCCAGTCTAATCAAAATAATTACAAACTTTCACAATACAATATACCAGAAATTAAAAGTAGATCAAAAAAATAAAAAAAAGGGGATGCATATAATCTGAAAACTATTCAGCGATGCAACCTAATATTGAATCTACTTAACGGATGCAGTATGGAAATACCACATAATCACAAAATAATGGGAAATGAAGTCGCCTACATTAAAACCAAATTTTATATCAATTATTCTTTGAAATTAGTAACTTTATTTTCGAGGTTTTGAACACTTGTTTTTAATGTTTAGTAATTTTTACTAAATTGCATTTTAAGTTTTATTAAAAAAAACATCATAGTTAATTATCTATCTGTTGAATCAAAGATTTTGTAATTATCGGTGATCTATTGTTGGTTTAATCATTTATACATTCATTCTTGAAGTCTGTATAACTTACATTCTTTAATCAGGATAAACGGGGAACTGCAATCTTCAAAGCTAAACTGAAAGTGATTCTTTTCGTAGATCTTCAAATTTAAGATTGTATTTTCGCAAGTAGCCCACATAATTGAAAGACAACAACAGAAACAAGTAGGCCAGTTGAGTTCGTTCTCGTAGATATATTGTTTGCCTTTGTGGAGAAAAGAAAAGCAGAGTTTTTTTTGTGTGGATGTCTTTTTCGTAGTGTTTGTCAAAACCAAATAGCTCACAGGGGTAGCTCTGGACTGAAAGAATGGATGATCTCAACCAAGAGTTTTTACTAAGATACTGTCGATGAGGCTGTCAAACTACTTTTATCAAAACTCATATAAACAACCACAATATAGTATACCAAGCAATCAAAACTAGTTAAAAAAATGCACTGGAATTTACCGAGGCTGTAAGTGATAACTTAACTATCAAAAATTTAAGAATTTGGAAGAATTCTATCTATCCGACCAACGACTTATGGAAATTTAACTTCTTCGAAAAAAGCAGGAAACCCATTGTTCTCTCTAAATATACCTCAGTTTCAATGTTGCTTTGATGTTAGTAATTTGTATTCTCCAGGTTTTGAGCACTTACTTTTAATGATTAATAAATTTTACTAAATTACATTTAAAGTTTTCGGAAAAAAAAGCATTATTGTTAGTTGAATCTGTTAAATCAAAAATTTGACATTATTGACTATTTATTGTTGATTTAATCATTAATCTATTCATTTTATAAGTCTAAATAACTCATAATTCTTTAATAATGATAAAAGGGGAACTGCAGTCTTTAAATCTTAACTTTAACTCAAAGGGGCTTTTCGTAGATCTTCCGTTTTAAGATTGTATACAAACACATGTGAATATTTAGAAGTCTTCCCAAGTAGGCCATTGAAATCGTAGGCAAGAAGCAAAGACAATAAGACCAGTTCAATTCATTCCCAGTTACAAAGTCTCCCATATAGATATATGTTCCTACTTTAGGTGAGAATTGTTTGTCATTGGTAAAAAAGTTACGTGAGAATTTTTTATCACAGTGTTTGCTAAGATATATTTCAGAAAGGTACTTCTTAAAAGATGGACTGGATAAATGAACAATATCCAACAAGAATGTTTATCGAGATACTTTATACGCGACTTTTGAATAACTTTAGCTAAGAATTATATAGAAACCACAATAAAACATAGAAAGATTTCAAAACTTAGTTAAAAAAAAGGATGATACGAACGAGGATGAAACCCATCAAACGAACAATGAAACGAATAAAAATACATACGACTCAGTACTTTTATTTGTACTGCCAACCTAACAATATAAAACTTATTCATTGTTAAAACAAACGAGAAGTAACCTCACAAAATGTTGCCTTGACTTTAGTAACTTTTATTATCAAGGTTTTGAGCACTTGTTCAAAATATTTAGTTAAATTTACTAAATTAGGATTTTTTTTTCAAAAAAAAAACCATAACAATTACTTACCTATCTGTTAAATTAAAAAAATTGATAATTAATGGTGTAAACTTATTATTTTGATCATTCGTATAATCATTTTATAAGGCTAAATAGCGTACGTCCTTTTAAGAATGCTTTAAAAGTGGTATTGAAGTCTTATGTGATACTTCAAAGTGATTTCAAATAGATTTTCACTTTTAAAAGTAAAGTGATATAAATGACATAGGGATGTACATAGATACGGATACATGAGATGAATTTATATATACGCCGAGCTTATATGTATGATGACAAAATTATACATATACTATTTAATTTGAATGACAATCAACAGCATCCATTTTTAGCTTCATTTTTGCTATTATCAATTGATATATCAATCATTTCACTTTGATTATTATTATTAGAATCATCATTATTATCATCTTTTGTGGAATCATTTAATTCTGGTAATAATTTAGCAATTTTCTTGAATAAATTCTTGACATTATAACCATTTTTAGTACTTGTTTCGATGAAAATTTTAACACCTTCAATTTTTTTAATCAACAGTTCACCTTCTTCGATGGAAATTAATCTCTTATCCACTAAATCGGATTTATTACCAACTATGCATATTATAACATTTGAACCACGTTCATTTCTTACATCCTCACACCATTTGTTAACACTTTCAAAACTCTCCTTATTTGCTATATCATAGACAATTATTGCCACGTTTGAATCTCTTATATATGAAGGTATCAATGATCTGAATCGTTCTTGTCCAGCAGTATCCCATAATTGTAATCTCACAGTTTTATCATCTAAATACATTGTCTTTGATAAAAAATCTATTCCAATTGTTGCTGCGTAATGAGAATCAAATGTATCATACATAAACCTTGTGATTAATGAAGTCTTACCAACACCTTGATCTCCCAAAAATACTATCTTGTATTTCGTTAACATTGTACTGCTCATTATGATATTATTTGATATTATATTGGATATTATATTTTTTTGATCTGTTTGTGTTTGTGTTTGTGTTTTTTGATCTTGCTTGTCCTCTCTGTATGTGTGATCAAGATGAAATTTGGGTATATGCAGTGATACAGTTATATTCTACAATGCAAATGTATAATGATTGGATCAGTTGATATCAGCTGGAGATAAGGCAATGCAGTGTTATTATATAAATGATGTTGTTATCTTTATAAACGAATTAAGTCCAAACCAATTCCAAAACTTTTATTTTGTTTTGTTTGTTGTTGGTCTTTTTCTCTAAATTTTTAATTTTCAATACGAACACTCACTCCCGCCCGCTTTGGGCGAATTTGATATTGTTTAAAGGTGCAACTACACGACTTTTATATTCAGATACAGACACAGATACATAGATACATAGATATAGATACATAGATAGATAGATACATAGATCTAAATCTACTTCTTACCACTCTTCTTGATACCACCACCGACTAATGGACCTTTACCTTGCGCTTTTGCCAGTAATGCCTTCTTTGCAGCCAGATCAGCTTTTTGCTTTGCTTTGAATGCTAAATCTTCTTCATCAAATTCTTGTGTTTTCTTCTTTGGTGCCTTTAAAGCTATATATTGATACATTGTTAGTATTTGTAACAGACGCATATATACACATACATCATATACATACGCTTAGCTTTACCTCCTTGACGTCCTGACATTGTTGTATGTTAGTGATATTGATATCGATATTATTGTAATAATAAATTAAATGAAAATCAAATTTTTCTGCTCAGAGTGGTGGGATTTAGTCGTTTGCCCTGGTACCAATTCACTCTGACCAGCCAGCCAGCAGAGTACGTAAGAGTGAGAAAAACACTTAACAGATTTATTTCACTTGAGATATTCATATATTGGTATATATCGATATATATACACAATTGACTCATAATGGGAGCCCTTACCGCTGCCGATAAGGAGAAGATCAAAAGAGTCATCCCAAAAGTGTCGAATAAAATCATCGATGCCACAGTGGCTAGATTGTATATCACGTATCCCAATAAAGATGAATGGACATATACTGGATTATCAGGTGCCGTTGTATTTTGTGATGACTTAGTTGGCCATACTTTTTTCTTGAAATTGGTTGACATTATAGGTAATAGAGGTGTCTTGTGGGATCAAGAATTATACGTTGATTTCGAATATAATCAAGATCGTACATTTTTCCATACTTTTGAATTGGATGAATGTTATGCCGGTTTACTATTCGAGGATCATTCAGATGCTTCCCATTTCTTGAAAAGGGTTAAAAATAGATCGAAACATGGCTCTAAGCAAACAATCAATAACAAGAATCTGATACTGTTGAAAAAGACAATAAAGGAAACACCGCAAGTTCCAGGTCCAAGAGGTATCGATTCGGAACAACGATCAAGGAGAACAAAAGGTCCATTGTTTTATGACGATCTACCACCTCCAGAGTGGAGATCTTTATATAGTGAATTGGAACAAGCTGGTATCACCGAGGAAATGATTGCCGATAATCGAGAATTTATCAAGAATTATATAAGTCAACAAGGTGGACCTTTAGTCGGTTTAGAACCTCCAATTCCTAGGAAATATCAATACAAACATAGAGATGAACCAGCTCCAGCTGCAACAACCCCATCATCAACTGCTTCAAAACCAAAGAAAAAAGCTCCTCCACCACCTCCTACTCAACAACAAAAACCTGCTCCTGTTCAACAACAACAACAAGAAACACTGGATGATAATGACGAATACGATTTTTCACCACCAGAAAGTTTCACATCCACTCCATCACCTTCACCTGCTCCACTGACTTCACTGGCACCACTGACTGCTTCACTGACTCCGCTGGCACCACTGCATAGAACTTTCAAAGTTCCACCTCCATTGTCAACAGTTAGCGCTATTGCACCACCTCCTCCTTTACAAGCACATCCAGGACCACCTGCTCCTCCTAGACCAGGTGTAACCACCAACACAGCACAATACCAATACCAGCAGCAGCAGAATCAAACAAACCAATTCTCAAGACTGGTACCACCACCACCACCTTCAAGAGGTGCTGTACCTCCACCTCCACCATCTAGAGGACCAGTACCTGCTCCACCTCCTAGAGGCAACGTGCCACCACCACCTCCAAGAAATGGGATAACACCACAACAACAACCACAGCAGAGAGCAGGAGGCCCTCCACCTCCACCTCCTCCACGGAGTAGAGTTCCACCACCACTGCCACTGCCAAGGGGTGCTGTACCGCCTGCTCCACCAATTGCTCAAAGGCCTATCCCACAACCTCCTACTGCACAAAGACCGCATATGCAATCACCAACACCTCAACAACAACAGTCATATGCTCTACCTCAACAACAACAAAGTTATGCACCACCACCTCAACAACAACAGTCATATGCACCACCACCACCTCAACAACAACAGTCATATGCACCACCACCACCTCAACAACAACAGTCATATGCACCACCACCACCTCAACAACAACAACAAAGTTATGCTCCACCTCAACAACAACAACAACAATCATATGCTCCACCTCCACCACCACCACATCCTCCACATCCTCCACAACAACAACAACAACAACAACAGTCATATGCTCCTCCACTGGCACTGGCACCTCCATTACCTCAAACGGGCAGCGCACCACCACCTGCACCTCCATTGCCTCAAACGGGCGGCGCACCACCACCGGCACCACCATTACCACAAATGGGAAACAGCAGTGCTCCTCCTCCGCCACCACCATTACCACAGATGGGAGGTGGATCAGAACTGGCGCCACTCAACGAGACCACTGGTGATGCCAATAGAGATGCCTTATTGGCATCTATCAGAGGTGCTGGAATTGGAAAGTTGAAGAAAGTTGACAAATCACAATTGGATAAACCAAGTGTATTATTACAAGAGGCAAAAGGTGAACCGGTATCTGTTCCAAGTAGTAGTGGTGGAGGTGTTCCTGGACAACCTGCAACGTTAGCAGATGCGTTGACTGCGGCACTTGCACAGAGAAAGGGAAAGGTTTCAAATAGTGATGATGAAGATGAAGATGGTGATTGGTGAAAAATGCATTTGTTTTTTCTTTTTGTTTTCGTTTCTTGTTGGATATTCTTTCTCTTTATGATGCTAATTATATATATGAGTCTATTATCTATATTGTTAATTTACACATCTTTAAATTTCAATTGCCAAACATCTAACCATTTCAATTTCTTGTCATCTTTTACATTAACTTTCCTCAAGATTGAAATCAACTCATCACTTGAATTACCCAATTTTGCAAACCAAACATCAGCCTCATTTAAATCATTTTCAAAAATCAATTTATAAATCAATTCATCGACAAATTCACTGAATTGCTTGACAACATTGTATATCTCATCAACATTATTATCCTTGATATCCGTCGGTATACTCTTCATCAATGATGATATTAACAATTTGATCAATTTGATCTTGTTCAAGTATATCTTGGCCTGTGGTAAGATATCACTATAATCTTCATCTTTTTCCTCAGTGATGGACCCACTTGGAACTGACTCTTCTTCTGTCTCTTCTTCATCGTCACTGAATGCAAATGGATCAGTGTCAAGACTGGAAGGGTCTTCGATCCATTCATTTAATTCTTCAATACCATCATTGATCATCGTTGTACAATCTTTCAATTTCAATTTCAACACGCCTAATTTCCCCAATTTGGAGATCTTTGTTAATTGTGTAACTGATTCCCATATTTTCCCCACGGAGACTAATCTTTTGTCATCTTCATCATTTATAAGTTCAGTGATGAATGATTGTAATGCTGACAATAACTCTCTGATAACTAAGAGTACTTCATTGATGAATAATTTACTGAATTTTTCACTTTCAATCAACTGAACACTTAAACTGATCAATAACACAGAGGTAGAGCTAATATCATGAGTTTGCTTATACGCTGCATTGACATCTTTCAAAGGTTTTGTGAAAATTATACCCATCTTTGTTGTATTTGCATGAATTATTTGACACATTTTGATCAACTCTTCGATAGGATGATCAACTTTAGCAGCTTTTAATTCCATTATGGCATCCTTCGATGATAGTTGCAGTTGCCACAGTTTCAAACCATCTTGATAAGACGTAAGAAGTTGTTTCAAATCTTCTTCTGTCTTTGGCTCAGTCGAAGTCATCGCTTGATCTCAATATGATATATATAAATACTCCTTTGATGATGAAATTTTTTTTTTTTTTTTGTACTTTCTTTAATTTTTTTAATTTAATTTTTCCTTTTGATTAATCTATTTGATATATACAGATCTATTCAATTTAAAACCAAGAATACACCAACCACCAGCATTGCCAACAAGAGCATTGGGTTACTATCTGATTTACCATATAATCTCGAAGCTCCACTTGTGGAGTTACAACTGGATTTGGTGGTGGAGGAGTTACATACATCTTCATTTCCATGGGTAACACCAGTATCTGTGAAATTGACACCAACTTTTGAATTGGTATCTAATGAACCATCCCAACAATATTCTTGGAAACAACTCTTACATTGATCACTTTGAGTGACGTTGTCTCTTTCTTGAGATCTTCTAATAATGGCACAGGCAAGACATGTTCTCCATTCATCATCCAATGTCATATTCAATCTAGAAGCAACTTCAAACCCATTTTGAATAATACCTCTCTTTTCATCTTCATCATATGACATCTTATAAGTTGAAGTATTTGACCAGTATGAAAATGGTCTATTAGCAGTATAAACAACCAATGGAGGAATTGTTGAAAGGTCAGTCATATTTGAAGCATTACAACCAAAGAATACTGGTTTAGCAGTTAAATTCAAATTGATAAAACTGTCAACATCTGGAACATATGGGAACGAGGTCTTGTTACCTTGACTTGAGAATTGTCTTTCGTAGGTATAAGTCAATGATTCACCATTTGGCCAAGATTCATTAGTGTCAGCAGAATTATCATATGCAAGAATAATGTCAAGTTTTCTTTCAGGTTGAATCAAAGGATATAATGGAACATTTTGTAAATCTTCACCACCATCGACAAGGAACAAAGAGTCAGCTTCAGCAATGGAACCAACTTCAGCAAGACTGGAATCATAAAATGGATTTGGATGATATGGTGCAATATCATCATAATCTGAACTTAAATCTGAAAGGAAATCCTTGATCAAATGATAAATTTCACCACTAAGACCAGTGGTATTCAATTGTAAAAGGAATTGATTGAACAATGTAGAAGAAGTACCCATGATGTAACCGGCATTATCAAAACCGGCAACACATTGATCAGAAACTGGATAACCATCACTGACTTCAGTACCGAGATATTTAACATCGGTGAAGGCATATAATGAAGGATCCCAAGAACCTAATTCATATGGAGTGATTTCGAAAACAGTGGAATTGGATGAGATAACAGTGGTACCCGGAGTTCTACCATCGGCAACATGAATAGGGAATGGCATTTGATGATTTTTGAAAACGGATGCATCTCTTAAAGTGGAAACTGTTAATCCAGCACCGGCATCGGTATAATTGGGGAAAAATTGATGTGATAAACCTCTTCCCCAAGGATCAGTCAATGAGATGTTGAAACCGGCATTTCTCTTGTCATCAATGTCATCACCAATGTTATTCCAATATTCAGCGGTTTTAATAACGTTGATCCCTCCAGGACTGAATATACTATGTTCCAAATCCCAAATGACACCATCATCCAAAATCTGTTGGATAGAAGTCCAATTGTTATAAACAACAGTACCCATAAGCCAATTACCTCCAGATAAACCCGCGATATAAGTTGCCGATTCGATCAATCCACCTAATCCGTGCTCCCAAGCACCTTCAGTTCTGTTATCCAAGGCTGCTAATTGCCCAGCACCGTTCAACATGGCTCTATAACCACCACCGGAGAACCCGACACCAATGGTGATTGACTGGTTCAAGTTGTCAATATAAGATTCAGCATCGAAATCAGTCAAATTTGCATGTTCTAAAAATTTGATCAAATTCAGATCTGTCACCTCTTGTCTACTTTTGATCCAAGTCTTTTCGGCATCTGCCAACGAGTCCGCAGCTCTCACCAATGATGTATTCGACGAAGGACATGTAACATTACCAGGTGCATATGAATCCGTTGGTGACCAACAGTGGATCACCATGGGTAATATCGATAATAAAAATAAATTCTTCATCTGACCAAATCTATTCTCTTTCCAACTCAGATCAACCTTGAACGACAATTAGATCCTCTTTCACAATAGAAAAGTGGGAAAGATTCTATATATATATATATATAGATATAATCGTTTATTTGTTTATTTTATATGAAATGCTCTCGGTTTAAAAAGATGGAATTTTTTTAATTTTTTCGGAACTTTTTGTCCTTCTTCGTTCTCTCCAAAATGCGGCTTAGCGTTTCACTCACTCTTACCATTATAGCCCATTTCGCATTCCATTCCGGATGACCAAGGAAAGATGACTGGGGCGTCACAAAACCACCACACAAAACTCGCATCCAGATGGACATGTACCGAGAAAGCGAACCTATACATAACACGCCTCTGTGATGATAGATCTCTAGTTCAGACCTGCCCATCTCCTCGGGGTTTAACCTTTTGTGATTGAGAGACTTATTTTTTCTGCCGGTGAATCAAAATTTTTAAAAGTGACGGAAATGACATAATAACTATAAATTGTCGTATATACACACATTTCAATTTGCAAATTCATCCAAGACTAAATGCAAATATTCGTAATAGAAAGCAATGACATGTAAATGCATATCGAAATCAATCCTCTCATTAACAGAATGCACATGGCTATCCAACATGGAAAGTGGAGACCATCCAGGAACGGACCTGTAGATATTATCAGTCAAGTTCAAATAATGACGGGTATCGGTGTTACCAGTTGGCACATTTGGAGCAACGATAACTGGTTTCTCCAAAGAACCTTCAAAGACAATATCTTCGTATAAATGTCTAAGGGCACCACTGTACAATGACCAAACATCTGAGGAAGTTGGAGAAACTCTTGTAGGCTCGGTTCTACCGTTGAACTTGATATGGAAATAACCATTAGTTGTTGGTTTGACCAATTCTGTTCCATCATCTGACAAGACTCCAAGATTGTATTTCTCGGCAATCTGCTTGACAAATCCAAGAGATCTGTCATAAGTTTCCTGGGTGTTACTTTCAAAACTGACTCTATGGTTGATGGTGACGGCAACGTGTTCTGGCAATGCATTCGATTTGGCTCCTCCTTGAATGATGTCTGCAGCTTGCGAAGTTCTAATCAAGAATTTCAAATATTTGTTCGAATTGAAATATTCAATAGTTTTAGAATTTGCAAATTTATCAATACCGGCTCTTAATATATTTTTCTTCAAGCTTGGTTCAATTGTGTCGGAGTACTTGGCAATACATTGCATATATTCTAATGCTGGATTTGATGTGGAAAGAACAGGTTCGAATGGATTCAGCTCCAATAATGTGATCAAATCTGACAAGATACCAATAGAAGTATGATCTGGTGGAACTGAAGAATGACCTCCAGGGGTATAAAGTTCAAAGATGATATCAGTAGCACCCTTTTCAGCAGTAGCTGGTGAGGCAATGAAGATGTCATCCAATTTTTCCAATGAACCAGAGCCTTCATCAAGAATTGCATAAAATGAATTAGCACCATATCTATCTTCCAAAAATTTACCAATTTTAGAAGCAAAGATATGACCACTGATTTCTTCATCAGCACCGAATGCCAACACCAAAGTTCTCTTTGGCTTGAAATCTTCAGCAATTATCAACTCCAGAGTTTCTAATAAACCAATCAACAAGTTTTTACAATCTCCTGTACCACGTCCATGTATCAATTTACCATCGTAATGACCTGAAAATGGAGGATAATCCCAGTCTGGAATCGTCTCCTCTTGCACTGGGACAACATCTTGATGCAGAGTGAGCAATACCGGTTTCAAAGAATCATCAGAACCCTCCCATGTATATACTAATCCATAAGAATTGACAGTTTCCACTTTGAAAGTGGCATATACAGTTGGGAACGTAGCTTCGAGATATTCATGGAATTCGATGAAATTGACCCAATAATCTGGATTGACTGATACTTCAGGAGCATCATCATAAACTGAAGTGTCAATTTTGATTGCATTGGAAAGCTTTTCAGCTGATTTGGATCTGAAATCTTTGTCCTTTATGATCAATTCAATGGTGGAATTGTCCTTGTAGTAACCTTTTGGTGCAATTTTGTCATATATCGGACAAAGAGATTCTTCGATATTGTAATTGCCCCACTCAGACCAATTGGTGGTTCCATAATAAACTGAACCACACATGTTTCCAAAAGATGAGACTATCAATAATGACAAGACCCCAAGACCCAATTTCTTGTAAAGAGATCTTTGGGACTTAGAAACAGTCTCAATCTCATTCTCATAACCTTTCTCGTCGTCGTAAAGTTCAATGGCCATCTTTGATATACTTTCTACCACAACTTGTTAATCAATATCGATATTGTGTAAAATGGCTGCGGCATCCAATTTATACCCTTTTTCATCCATCCACAGTAAAGAAAGAGGACAAAAAAAAACTTTGCCGTACAGATAAGATCGGCTACTGCTCTACACGCGATCCGAGAATCTGTTTAACTCCTCAATGGAACCTTATTGATTAGACAAATAGACAAATACGATCAAAGCTCAATTGGAGACGTAGAATAGATGAATAGTTATACCTGAAATTGTAGGAGACCTTTGTCTTTGTCTGTGGGTGGAAGCTTGCTTCAACATTAGTACAAGCTTTTAACCTTTATACTCAAAGATTTGATATCAATGATCAGGCAGTGTTGCATTTTTTTCGCACAACTCAATTAAAACAATAGCCAACGGTTTTGTAATGTTTTGAAAAACGCCAATAGAACATTACTTCATAATATCTTTTCCTCTGAAGGGACCCTACTTTGATCTCTAATTGACTCAATTCTGATTGACTACATTTCTAATTGACTACATTTTGAGAAAATTTTAAGGAACTAGTTCAGTTTATCATCACCACTCAGTGCTATTACCTCATTTTTGAAAGTTTTGGAGATTCTCTCGTATCCCCCCTTCAAGTTTTGTTGTTGATGATGCATCAGATGCACAGTGAAATCTTTTAGAAGAAAGAAAAAAAATTTGTATAAATTTTTTTTTATTTTGTATACAAAAGTATACAAAGGTATACAAGAGAAGAGCACAAGAGAAACAGAGGACCAATAATGATAACTATATAACATTTTGTAACATGTTCGAAGATATATACAAAGACCACCATTTCGCCACAAAGCTGTATGCTGTGCTGAGGTTTGCAAATGCCGTGAAAGCGAAGCAGGTTGAAAATGTACTGTCATTTGAATTCAAATCTGAAGAGGAGAAATATACTTATCTAGTCAATATACGAAACAAACCAGTGCAAACTTTCGAGACATGGAACCCGGTGTTTGGGAAGAAAGATCTGAAAAGGCTTTCTAAGAAGAGGAAATTGGAAGAGGAAGAAGTCTTGGAGACGGAAGCTGATGAAGATGAAAGAGAAGAAGAAGATGAAGAAGACGATGATCTGCTGACCAAAACTTCATTGGATGGTGTATTTGAAAAGATGAAATTTCAAGTAATATCAAAGGGCTTTGAATTGGCACCACCTAATCTTGTTTTAAAATCTCAAGGTAATCGGAAATTGAACGTGAATGTAATTTCCTTCAATCGTTTCAATATTGCCGTATTGAATAACTTGATGCAATTATCAATGTTGAGAAGACAATGGGAAACCGCATATAATTGTTTTTGTCTCTTGATACGTATGAAAAATGCAGATCTCAAGATTTTTTGGCCCATTGGATTGGAAATATTGATACGATTAGAAGAATCAAGATTAAATCTGGAAATCAAACAACAGGGCTCATTGGAGTTGAATACATATCAGACAAGGATCTTGACGAATTACCCCAGAGGGCAAAGGATACCGCCATTTTTGATGAAGTTGGATAAGCAAAACATGCAGGATCTTGAACAAATGATTGAAGATTCCAACTCACACAAGATTGAGAAATATTTGAATTGGTTGAAAAATTTTTACGGTGTTGTAAGAGTTTCCAGGTCACGTAATTATCCAGCGGCTTGGTTGAGCGGTGCAAAGAATGTAGTTCCCTTATATTACGAGTCATTAGCCTGGTCATTTCTTGTTAGACTTGATTTCAAAAATTGTAAAGAGTTATTGCAAGATTTGATCTTACAACAACCGTTTAGTGAACATGGTGTTCTCCATTACATAATGGGTCTATGTTTCCAAATTGAAGCAAGTTATGCATATGACATGAAATCATTGTCATTTAAAGAAATCAATGATTTACTCATGTCGAGTTTGAAAAATTTCCAAAAGGCATCAAATGATTACCATATTGAAATATCTGATGAAATTTTGCAAGATTTACACAAGAGTTTCAAACGAATTGGTATTAATCATGTCAAGAGCTTGTTCAACAATTTCCAAAAAAATGCCAAGGAGGCAAAGAAAGCTAGCTTCTTCCTGTCAACTCCATCATCACAACACGCTGATTCAACGACCCCTTCATCACCATCTTCCTTACCATCTTCACCAGTTTCACGAATCATTAAAACTGAACCAGATATCGAATCTGATTTGGATCTAGGTGATGAAACTCAGGACGAGAAAATGATACAGGATCTTAATTCGTTGTCTCTTACACCTGATTCACATCGGGTCTCTTCTAGTCATCAAGATCAAGACCAAGATCAATATCAACAAATATCACCCATTTCACAAATCCAATTCTCTCCCCTCGTTCAAAATACAGGACATGAACAAAGACAAAGAACAAGGGGTTTGGATTATTTAGACTCTCTTTTAGAATTTGGTGAGAATGAAATGACTTTTGAATTCGATGATGATAGCTTATCCAGCGATTGATTTGAAAAACCCACTTACTTGCATATATAGCATTTATAGCATATAATTACTGTTATTAATTTTCTACTTCTATATATATGTATCTATATATAATTGTTGATTCTAAATACAAGACATTCTTCATTCATTTATCTTTTCCACTTTTAAATATAGGAAACTTCCCTCATCTTCTTTGAAAGATTTTTTATCCAATATCTTCAAATTATCGTTTTTATTGAATATATTCATCTCTTCGTCTCCCAATTTGGCCAAGATTAAATTTATAATTGGACTCTTTGACGATTCAACAGGGGCCTCATTGGCATGATCAACTCTCAATATGGTTGGATGGTATTCCCGTGTCGGTTGATAATCTTCCACTTTAAGATATTGTGTTAAATTCTTCTTAAGATATTCAATCTCATCCTGCAACATTGATATATCATCTGCAACGGCTTCTCTTCTCACCAATTCTTTTTTACGTTGTCTATAAGATTCATAAAAAATCAACGACCCAGCCACTGTGAATATAAAAGATTCTGATATGAAATTGGCTCCATTCTCTATCGCTTTATTTTCATTCAACGGTCTAACTTTTATATTTTTCTGTCCTAATAATTTGATCTTTAATTTGACATCAATCTGATGAAGGTTTTGAGCTAAATAAACACATCCTTTCCTGAAGGCCGGGTGCTCTTTAGCTTGCAGTTTAATCAGCGTCTAGTTTTTGTCAGGGTATTTGTTAGTATGCAAAGCAATATTCCAATCCATTCAATTAAATGTTACTTCTTTACGATCCAACTCTGATCCAGCACGAGGGCAAATGTATTATACATACACACCGATTGCCAAAAAATGTACACTTACTCCGATGGGCTTGGCCACAGTTCGAATGGCCAACGAGGTGAACTTCAACAGGATACTCATTATCAAATCAAACGATCCAACGGTTCTAGAAGCTGCACCTATTCTAGAGACTTTACTCAAATTTCCAATACGAAACATTTTCTCAAATACTTATTTATATCAAAACACAACAACATACACCGCCAGGAGCAAAAGCCAAAAAAATGTAGTGCAAATGTTTTTAAAAAAAAATCCCACACAGAAGGGACAAGAAGGAGACAAGAGAGATCGAAACGAAGAGGACAACGTTTTAGTAATAATCAATCAATTGCTAGTACACATCCCAACAATCTTAACCATGGACTCATCTACTGCCAGAAGGAATTTCTTGGTCTATTCAGCAGTGTCCACGGTGTTGACACTGGTATCAATCTCTTCTGTGGTGAGGGTGAAACCCAATTTCTTTTCGCTGCTGATCGCATTATCCCATGGAGTTCATATTGTTGTATTGTCGAATTTCTTGGTGATTGTGTTATTAATGCTGGGGAAATTTCTTCAATCGGCCATATTTGGTGAATTGAGATTGATCGAAAGAGAACATGTTTATGAACGGAGTTGGTTTACATTGATGAACATGTTGATGGCCCTTGCCATGTTCCGAGATGAGAATAATTTGTTAATTGGGTTCTTAATATTAAGTCTATTGTTTTTGAAGATTTTCCACTGGATATTGATTGATAGAGTACTGTACATTTTCCAAACAATTGAAACAATCAAAGGTATAGTGTTCACTAGGGCATCATTGACATTGGTTATCTTTTTAGTGTTAGATTATCACGTGGTTATGAATTGTATCGATAATTCTTTTGAACATTCACCAGATGTTTACGTGGTGTTTGGATTTGATTTTGCCTTATTGTTTTTCGATTTATTTGAAGTGTTTGGTACACTGATTTTGAACCTTGTTGAAATTTGGTATTTGAACAAACATGAGGATGAAGATGTTTGGGAAATGAAGACTGTGTTGTTGAAATATTTCGAGATATCCATATCATTTATCAAGATCTTGGCGATTTTTTTCAATTTTATAATTTTGATCGGTCCTTATCGTATGCCAATCACTGTGATGAGAGAATCATATTTGACAGTTTCTAAATTTGTTCGTCAAATCAGGGATTTACTCAGATTTAGGAAGGCATCTAGAGAATTAGATCAAAGATTACAAAATGCCACTCAAGAAGATTTGGATCATGATGATACATGTATTATATGCAGAGATGAAATGTCGCTGGAAGTCCCAAGAAGTACAAGATTATGTCCTAAGAAGTTGAATTGTGGACATGTGATTCATCTTGGTTGTTTGAAAAGTTGGATGGAAAGATCTGAAAGCTGTCCCTTGTGTAGATCTCCGGTTTTTTCTGCGAACCAGTCAATCAATGAAAGTACAACTCCTGCTGCCGCAGCGGTAGCAGCAGCAGTAGCAACAGCGGCAGGTGGTGGTGAAGACAACTTGGAACTGGGAGAGGATCCTGAGGTTGAAATTAGGAGACCAAATATTCTTAGTAGAGTGTTTGGAAATCCTGGAACTTTGGGAAACAATGAAATGAGAGCTCGATTCCCTGGAGCAACTCAAGACCTGGATTCAACAAGAGATGCAGAAGTTGTTACACCATCACCATCACCAACACCAACACCAACAACAGAGCCAATATATCATGATCCAATCATAAACTTACCATCAAACACGCTGATTCTTCCTCCAGATTGGTTGATATTCCCATTGTATCCAACAGATGCCCGTGAACAAGAGTATGAAATGTTTTTAAGTCCAACCACAAGGGGAACATTGAAAATGGTTAAATTACCAAATAAACGTGAATTCAATATGATACCTCACCCACTGGGATCGGCCAATAACAACATGGGGCGAAATGGCGGTACAGGTACTGATGTTGGTAGTAGTAGCAGTACTAGCAGCAGCACTAATAATAATGGAACTAATGATGGAAGAAATTTGCTAAGAAGGGGTATATCGTTAAGGAACCAATATGCTTCGATGTTACAATCAGTTTCTGATAGGGTGGAAGAAATGAGATCTAGAAACGATAACAATACCACTGGAACGAATAACAACAACAACAACAACAACAATAATAATAATAATAATAATAACGACATTGGGGAAGGGTAAAAATTTATAGTGAAATAAAAATTGGAATTTATTTATGATTACAAATTGGTGATAAATGTAAAACAATAAAGGGACTAATGTACAACAAAATAATATAATAAAACACGCTAAGCTAGCTATACATATGATGAGTATGTTACAAACTGATATAAAATTAATCAAACGGAAAATAATAAAAAGAATTTAGGAAACCACCATTGAAAGATCTGTATAGTATATTGTGATTAAACAACAACAACAACGTCAAGATCTCTATTTGGTACCTTTCTTCTTTTCAACTTTCAACAACAAGGCCTTGTTGATATGAGGCAAGACACCACCATAAGCGATAGTGGCTTTGATTAAACTATCCAATTCTTCATCACCTCTAATTGCCAATTGTAAATGTCTTGGTGTGATTCTTTTCAATTTCAAATCTTTGGCAGCGTTACCGGCTAATTCCAAGACTTCAGCTGTCAAATATTCCAAGACGGCAGCCAAGTAAATAGCAGCTATATTAATGAAACAGTTAGTATATGTATTTTATATGTGAATTATTTTAAAATTGTCATGGGATCGCACACTTACATTTGGCACCAACTCTGACTTTGTTTTGTGCGTTTCTTTTCAAAAATCTCTTGATTCTTCCAACTGGGAATTGTAAACCAGCCTTGGCTGATGATGATTGTGATCTGATACCACCATCTTTGGCACCAGATTTACCTTTACCTCCGTGAACTTTTCCTGACATGGTGTTGTTTTAAATGTATGATGAATTGTTATTGTTGTATTATAACAAACAAACAAGTGAGTTCCTTTTTTGTGTTTAGTTTTTTGTTTTTTTGTAAACAAAAAAAAATCAAATCACAACAACAAAGGGTTACCCGGCTTTGGCGGTGCCCTGGTATTTAGTCATATATAGAGATAGGAGAGTATGGACTGGACAGATCATATAGACTCAGAAACTCACACCCATTGAAGTGTTGTCTCATAGCACCCATTTGCAATATGCCCTCTCTCGGTACCCATGATATATATCTTTGAGTGATGAATGACAAACATACTTGTGTGTGTGTATGTGTGTATGTATGTAGGCTTTGCACATATTGGGGAGTGGTATTAGATTGAAACGTTCACTTGATAATGGATCTCATTAACGTGTATTATCTATAACCTTGTAATTGTGATCATGATTGTGATTATCAACATCACCGATCTGATGCTTAGTGTCTGTGTGTCTGTGTCTTTCTGTTCAAGTCCAAATTTGCAGTTGAGTGTTTTTTTTTCTGCACGCTTTAGACATGATTGAACTACCACTTATACCTTATACTTTATAGCAGTACATGAATATCTGATCAATGGAAGAATGTAAGTTATATAAATCCAACAACCATCACTGCTATGGAACAATCTATGTCTAACATCGAGAATCATCTAGCTGGCTTTGTACCTGTCACAGCCATCTTTTATGCCGTGTTCCATCCCACTGAGGGAACTAAAGTGCTACACCAAATACCATCCGGAGCTATAGTGTCTCCTGCTAAACCGGATTCATCAACATTGTCCAACACATTATTCGACTTCGACTCGATCAAGAACTATGTCATTCCTAAACCACAATTTTGTAATCGATTAATGACTTTTAAAAGTGGAGCTTTTAGAGTCGTTGGATATCCAGTAAATATATATGGATCACAATATGCAAGGAATTCATTTAGTTTCAACTTCTGCTTTGTATTTCCCTATGATAGTGATACCATCCCATATGAAGATCATGTGAGAAGGATAGGTAAAATGTTTAGAACTTTGGAAGAACAATCAAATTTATTGAGTCAAAAGATAGAACAAGATGATAGTTCAATTTTTTTCCAAAAAATCGATAATATAAAGAAACAAGATGTATTAGGAGACACAAGTGTTAATAACTATTTACAAGAAGTCACGGATGTCGAGGGGTTAGCCAAGGATCTTGATACCTTGAATGAGATAACTCCCGGTGTTAAAAAAAACACCATTGAATTGACATCAATTGAAAGTTTAATCCAACAAATTTTCCAAGATTTGAACAATTACTCAGAATGTCAAATACCCATCGATAGCGCTAACTCTGTCGATATCAAATTGTTCCCCATGTTCCCACCACCTCCAGATATCAACTCATATGATGTGCCGAGACAAACAGTTAAATTAGAATCCTTAGTTGATATCAATTGGGATCCTACAATGGTGAAGATACTACCATTCATCAATGGAATCAACTCAGTGTCCAAAATCTCTAAATTGGCAGATCTGGAATTCATATTGACAAAGCAATGTATACAACATTTAATGCATTATAAATGTATTGTGATGTTGGATATTTTCCAATTTTCAAATATGTATTCGACAACTTCAAGTATCAACTTGTTCTTGGAAGATACTCACTTAGCTTCAGAATGTCAAAGAGAAGTTGTCTTCGAATTTCTGCTAAATGGGTTGTTACCACTACTGCCAAAAAATGTAGATGACAATTCCAGTGTCATCTCTGATAAGAAACCTATCATGCTCTCCAGGGAAAAGATAATAATACCATCAAAGGCAAGATTATTCCAATTGTATAGATCTTTACATCATGGACAAACGGTGAAAGATTGGTCGATTGAAAATTCCGAGTCTTTACAATTCATAGATATAAGAAGATTTATTTCATTTGGAGTACTGCATAATTTGATTTATAGAATTCATTCCTTCCCAGTGAGTGAAGTGATATGCAATAACTCACAAATGAAAAACTCTAACTTGAACATTGAATTACAAAACGAAAGGGACAATTCCATCTTGGGAGAATCTGATGATAAATTTGAAACTAAAGAAGATATCGAATTGACGAAGAAATTAAAACGTGATGAGGCTTTTGTCATTAAATGCTTGAAAAAAATACAACATTTCGATTACATATGTACAGAGATGGGACAGAGTAAAAAGGAAGTGGAGCAATTGTTGAATAGTTTGGGTGATTGGAATGTTATCAATAGTTAAATCAGGTTTCTATAGTCGTGTACAAGTCAATTAATTGGTAAAAGATAAAATTGTAAACAAAAAAGTAAACAAAGGGAATAATAACAAAGAGATTACACAAAAGAGATAGTATTTTATTAACAATTCACCGGATAAATACAACAACTGTGTTGTCTTATTCTCATTCTTACCAAATTTCTACTGTCTTGTTTTTATTCAGTGCTGTGGGATCTTGGGTGTTATTTAATTTTTATTTGCTTCATAATTTGGCATTTTGTACATTATCAAACTAAGAGAGGAAAAAACGCGTTTTGTCAAATCATAGATGATGAGTAGCCCATCAGGATCAATGCTGATAACTGATTTGAAGGCCGAGGCGATCAATGTCGTGGTGAGGTGCCGTGGTAGATCAGATAGAGAGATCGCCCTGAAAAGTGATATAGTGGTGGATGTTCCAGATAGAACTGGATCTAAGGAAGTTAGTATTAATACCAGTAACGATAGCTCAATAGTGGGGAAAATCGCTGCAAAGACATTCACAGTGGATCAAGTATTTGGACCCAGTGCTGATCAAGAACTTGTTTTCCAAAAAGTGGCGGAACCATTGTTTGATGATTTTTTGAAAGGTTTCAATTGTACAATTTTTGCATATGGTCAAACTGGAACTGGTAAGACACATACTATGTGTGGCGATGATCGAACGGTGAACGGATCATATTGTCCAGGGGCAGGTATCATACCAAGGATCTTGTTCAAATTGTTTGAAAACTTGGGGAATAATCGAAAAGTGGGGAATGATTACGTTATTAAATGTTCATTAGTGGAGATTTACAATGAGACTTTAAAAGATTTGTTAAATTTCAAATCGAAAAAAGAGTTGAGGATATATGAAGAACAGATAAAGACAATACCAGGGAAACCCGATAAGAGTGCAGTCTTCATCAAAGATTTGGAAGAGTATTGTGTACGAGATGCAATGGAAGGGTTGGATTTATTACGGAAAGGTTTAATCGATAGAAAGACAGCATCAACAAATATGAATAAATCTTCAAGTAGATCACATACAATTTTCGGTATAAGTCTTTATAAAAAAGACGGTGATAATCTTTATCGATATTCGAAAATGAATCTAGTCGATTTAGCTGGTTCTGAAAACATAAGTCGATCAGGAGCAACAGATATGCAAGCAAAGGAAGCTGGTTCAATCAATAGAAGTTTATTATCATTGGGGAAAGTGATCAATGCCCTTGTTGATAATAACTTACCACCTTATCGAGATTCCAAATTGACAAGATTGTTGAAGGATTCATTAGGAGGAGAGACTAAGACAGTGTTGATTGCTAATATTTCCCCATCACATCTAGATAGTGATGAAACTTCAAAGACTTTGGAATATGCTAGTAAGGCAAAGAATGTTATGAACACTCCACAGGTTGGAAATTTGATGTTGAAACATGTTGTCGTTAAGGATTTAGTCGATGAAGTTTCAAGATTACGAAGAGATTTGATATCCTGTTGGTCAAAAGATGGAGTTATGATTGATAAGGAAAATTATGAACAAATGAGGAAAGACTTGCAACATTACAAGATTCAAGTTGATGAAACCAACAGGAAATTGGAATTTCAACAAAATCAAAACAAAATCTTAAACCATGATTTAAATTCAAAGATGAATGAAGTAGTTTTGATGAAGGAGAAAATAAATGAGATGCAACAGGTTAATAGTATATTAAATGGTAAAGTCCAGAAGCAACAGAATAGTGAAAGAATGTTGTATGATTCAACAAAGAGGTATAAGGAATTAATGGCATTGTTTAATGGAGGTGTTGATGATTTTAAATCATATCAACAAAGTACAAATGCATTTTTAAAAGATAAAATCCATAATACCCTTGAAATTCAAAGCAAAAAATTAGTTGATGTTGTTGAAGAAAGTTTGAAAACGGATATTAATGTTGAAACAAACACTGACAAGATTAAAATGTCAATTGAAGAAATGATTAAAAATTTCCAAAAATCTGCTTTTGAAATATGTGATAATGCTACCAATTCTTTAACTTCGAAATTACCTGTCTTCTTTGATGATTTGAAACAAGAGGTGAATAAATCATTGAATTTATCTCAAGAAGAATTTGATAAATTGAATGACAAGTTTGCAAATTTGAAAAAAAATAATAACAAGTTTGAAAATTACCTTTCACAAAATTTGTTTAACAATCATGACGAATTATTGAATAGGCACATTGAAGCAATGAATACACAAAATGAATCAAATAAGAAGGAGTTTCTTTCTAAATTTATGAAGCTTTTTGAAAATCATTACAACAACACCATTACTCAAATCCCATCCCAAATGAAGAACTTGAGACAACAAATAATCGACTCAGAGAAAGATCTATTAGCTGGTAAAAAATATGATTGGAGTAATTCCAATCAAAGTCAGATTCAAGACTCAGAGTTGATTTTGAAAAATTTGAAATTAAAAATCAATGATAATAATGAAGTTTTGAAAAATAAAATTGATCATTTAAACAATGTCACTTGTGATAGTAAGATAATACTTGAAGATGAGAGGAAAAAAATCACAGAAATGGTTAATAAAGTTGGTAATAACGAGGATGTCATATCACAATTGAATACGATAAACAATAAATTCAAGGCTGTTAATAACATTAGACAAAATACTATGAATGATGTCCTTACAATAGTGGAAAACATATCAAACACTTCAGATCAAGCTGTTGAAAAATCGAAATTGACATTTACCATATCACAACAGGAAAAGATATCACAATTGATCAATACCATTGAAAAAAATGAAAAAATGATTGATTCCACTATATCGATACCGAAATCAAGAAATGTATCACCAATAAGACAAATAACGCCAAGAAGGGAATCGTTTAAGAGACAATCTCCACTGAGATCAATTTCTAGATCAAGATCTGTTACCAAACCTATCTCAAGACCTATTTCAAGACCGAATTCGAGATCCAACTCAAGACAAAGTTCAAGACAAAGTTCCCGATCAGCTTCACCGGTCAAGATGCAACCACGACAACAAAAACAGTTACTTAATGCTACTTCCCTAACTGGTGCTATTACCGGTGTGGCTGCTGCTTCTGCTTCTGCTGCTGTAGTCGATGATAATAATAAAGAGAACATCAACACAAAGAGGAAAGTTGAATATGATGATAATGATGATGTTGGTGAAATTAGGACACAATCAATGGATAGTGTTAGGAAAAAAATGAGATCATTGCCTTCGAATATGAAGAGTAAGCAAATTTCAACGATGACTAATAATCGAAGACCATTCCGTTGATCATATGTATTTTAGTGAATTACGAATTATAAAAAGATCATTCAGTTGATCTTGTGTATATTAATTAGTGTATAAATCAAACCAAATATTTTTGATAATAATAATAATTAAATTCCAACGTCGTAACAAATCATACCGATATCGCTAATCGCCGTGCTCAACTCGAATTCTATTGTTGGATAATTCATCATGAACTTAGCAAAAGACACCCCGTTACGGAAACCGGCCTCTTTAGCTTAGTATCACGAAGTATGATTGGTTTGGAGCGGTTCTGTGAATAAGAGTCTTGCCTATAAGTTACACAACAAATAATGATAAAACTTAGCTAAAAAACTGTAGACTTGAGAGATTAGAAAATCATGATAACAATTTAAAAGATGAAACAATAAGTTTGAAGTGAGGATTATTGCCTTTCAAATAGCTTTTAAAATCAGAAAAAATTTGGGAGAACATAACAATAATAATAATAATAAATGATAATAATAATAATAAATGATAATAGTAATAATACTGATGATGATGATGAAATATTAACAAGCAATTACGTATGTAAATAAATAAGTAACCTAAGTAACTAACTAACTAACTAATCAGCTGAATAATTGAGTAACGGCATATCCTAGTAAGTGAGCAAGTGAGGCTGAATATATATAGATAGATATATGTATGTATGTATAAGTGAGATTTCTCCATTCATAAATTGGAGATAAGATGGCAAGATGACGTTGATATTGACGATGGTAATATGATAATGATAATGATAATGCTAAGTTGATGATGATAGAAACAAAGAGATAAGGGTAATTGAGACAAATTAGAAATGAATTTCATTTATTAGGAAATTATGAAAACAATTGATGAATGATGACACTTTAGCCTATTAACAACCAGTAACTAACAACAAAGGATATTATCAATGATATATTACTCAAGGAATGGTATGGATTGATAAGGGGTATGTTGAGATAGAGTGACATGATGGTATGATGATGTAATATATTGATGACAACCATTATCTAAAGTCAATGACATTACTTCCTATGGAATTACTAGTTGAACTCTTTCTCAATTGTTCTAAACTAGAAGCAGATATAACGGATCTACTAGATGATGATGATGAACGTCTTCTTTGTCTTCTTGCTGAACCTGGATCGGCAAATTTCCCCAATCTCTTGGCAAATAATGATAATATATCAGTTAAACTTACAACACCAATTAATTTCCCAGCTCTTGCTGAATCCTTTTCTAATAAATACTGTGGAACTTGTGATGTTGTTGAAGCTCCCGGTGTTGATGGATTTGATGATGATGGTGTTATTGAAGATTCTGATGATATTGAAGATGATCCAGATGGTCTAACTATCCATAATCTATGTGCCTGTGTTGCTACTAATTTAGCAATTGTTCTTCCTAATGATGAATTTGGTGTAACATGGAAAATTGGGAATGAATCTTTACCATTCTCTAAGCCTCTTGAATTCAAAATAATGGAAATGAAATGTAAACAAGATTTGTATAATAAATCAGTCTTGGAAGATGTACTAACATGTTTTATGTCAGTAACAGAGATATTACCCAACAAGTTATTATTCCTATCAACAACAGCTACTGATGAAATTTTCAACTCATGCATTGTTGTTAATGCTTCGATTAACAATTGATCACCAAATATTGATATGACATTTGATTGACCAATATTTAAATCATGAATTGATTGTTGAAATAATTGATCTAATGATGTAAATCTTCTTGCATTATCCCATAAATATTTTATAGTTCTTCTTTGTGATAATACACCAGTAATGTGATCATTATCAGTGATGGCAATTCTATGCACACCGGAACCCAATATTTCAACAACTTTTGCCAATGTCTCGGATTCTGATAATTTTATAAATGGATTTTTCGTTGATAATCTAATAACAAATTTAACGGGGATTGGTTCACCCTTTTGTGCTTTTATTATTAAATTTGGTATATCATCTTTTGGTTCATAATCTATATCATGTAAGTCAATTTTCAATTTGTTTAAAACCAACAATAAATGAGAATTTAAATCAGCATAATCAAATGTCAAACAATTCAAGTCATTTGGATAACTTTCCACTGGTAATGAAGTTAAATTATTTTCAATCAAAGTTTCAAAAGCCTTCTCCACAGAAATTTCATCATTGATGAAAATTAATTTATTTCTTTCAACCAATTCTTTCAATTTAATATCTTGCCAATCAATTTGATGATGAGGTATACCATTATTACTATGTTGTGATGGATTTCTTGATAATGATGAAGCAGATTGAACAAAATTTGAAGTTGTTGGACTTTGTGAACTGTTATTACAGTTATTATTACTATTATGTTGATGTAAACGACCGCTTGTTAAAGATGAAGTTGATTCATTTGAAATTGAGTTTAAATGTAGACTTGCTACATCACTATTACTATTTTCTAATGGTGGCGGTGTTGATAATAATTCGACAATGGAAGTACCTCTTGATCTTAATGAAGGAGAAGTTGGTGATCTGAATGGTGATCCCTGAAATTTATTATTACCGTTATTATTGTTATTATTGTTATTGTTATTACTTGGAGTTGACATTTTTATTATTGTATTGAAATATGGGTATAAAGTGGGGTATGAAATTGAGATGATGGAGAGATTGAATTGAGTGGAATTGATGGATGGATAAGAGTGATTGATTATAAGATATAAGTGGATGTGTTTGATAAACTTGATAAATTATGATTGTGTATACTTGTAAGTATATATCTATGTTTATAAGGATGTGTATTATTATGATAGTACTAATATTGTCATAAACTTTTAGCAAAAACAAAAATTTTCTCTTTCTCCTTCTCTGTGTGGGAAGAGGACAGCCCCAGTTGTGTATATCTGTTACAATTATCCATATACAGATATATTAGCAGTACTAGACACTACCATTGGTGATAAACATCTCCGTGTATGATATGATATGATAATATTTATATCATAGTTTAGCATCTACACTAAGACTGTGTACCATCTGACAAACAGGAGAAGTACCAATGTACCTACACATACTACGGGGAAAACACAGTGGCCCAAAATCGGGTTCATAAAAAATACTCAAGATCTGTTGTGGAAAAAATACACCCCTTTTTATAGAAGATTGCAAAATAACAATAGTTTAAATTGAAGTGCTCCTAACTAAATTTTATTTTAATGCCATTTTCGATTCTGAACAGTGATTGCCCGATACTTGTTTAATGTGTTTAAAGTCCCTTCCTGTTTAATCAGGGTATCATTGATTAGTCAAAGTATTCTGAATGTTATTGTTTTCTGACATATTTCTATTTCTATTGTTTTATGAAGAAAGTAAATACTTGAAAAAACTCAGAGTGAGTACCTTTTATTAATTTAATTTTTTTTCTTCTGCTGTCTGATGAATTCTGAAAAGTTTGACGACAGTGATACTTTTTGTGAAGAATTATGCAATACACAAAATTTGCAATTAAGTTACTTGTTGTCTAACGATAACAGAGTAAAATTGATTGTAAATCTTAAGAAGGATAGTATTTTTTATATTAAAGATAATGTCACCTGCTTATTCAAATCAAACTTCATTTGTGAAACCATAATAAAAGTTTGTGACATAAAAACAACCTCGCATAAATCAAATACATCAAAACTGACCAATGTCATGAAGTAGTTTCTATTCCAAAAGAATTATACAGAGGTGTGTATGATATGATATGATAATATCTATCAAACTGAGATATAACCCACTAGGTTATATACACTACATAGAATAATAGATCAAAGAAAGGGTAAATGTCCCTAACTATGCTAGGAGGAAAACTCAAGAACCGAAAATAGGGTCGTCAATCCGTTTCGGGTGAGTAAAAACCCGCTTGTGCAATTCTTGATAAATTGTACGTTGTGTAAAAAAAACCCCCCTTTATAATTTATTGCAAAATAACAATACTTTAAATTGAAGTGCTCCTAACAAAATTTTAGAAAAACAATATGAATTCAATTACTGTGTATATGAATATACTAATGTAAGTTAAAATGAATTCCGGCATATAATAAAAAGTTTTCATTTAACTTTATTTCGGACGCGGATTCGCTGAGTTGCAATTGTGGAAATTGATCGTTAAGCACGATTATCATCCACCAATGATTTTTTTGCTACTAGTTAATTCGGAAGAGAAGCCTTTTTATTTAGATGTTTATTATGTTTATTATATGAGGGTATTTAAACGACTGCCCCCTTAACTGTATAATAAACTAAGTGGTAACTGTTAGTTTTTAATCTCCTCTTCATCGTATTCTCTCAGTCTGACAACAATAATCATATTTTTGAAAAACAAAATCTATAAGCAACTTAGTTGTTGCCTAACAATAACATATGATAAGCCTCTGCAATTCTTGAGAAATTACTACGTTGTATATAAAAAAACCCTTCTTTACAGAATGATGCTGGCTGCGATTGAAGAGTTGTTTAATTGCAAATTATATTCAATGTTGTGAGTACACTTCGTAAAATTTCTTAATATCATTTGAAATTCTTGTGTTTGAAGATCAAAAGAGAGAGAGAGAGAAACCACTTATATAAATCTTACAAATAACTTAAAGACATATCATTTCAGCTCTTGATAATATATATATTTTAAGTCATTCTATTGTGAATCTTTTATAAATTGAACATCTCTATCCAAATATGTCTATATCTATATATATACCCACTGAAGATGGTCGAATTAGCTAATCCGCGCTTGTGTAATAACTAAGTGAGTATGATAGTGATACTGGCATAGTGAAAGAAGACAAGGCCTTACAAGAAGCAAAATTCGTTAACAACTTCCGCATAAAAAAAGTAAAATACTGATTTATAAAGTTGGTTTCAATTCGACGGAGTTAACAGGTTAAAAAAGGGACCGGAGATCATTTAGGCCCGAATTCTTATTTGATGTATACCATCTAAGAAGCTCAAGTAATAGTTCAGAAGAAATAAACATTCGTTTGTACGCTTCTTGAGATAGCCTCTACAATGAATTACTTCAACCTGTGCCAAGAATTAAAACCTCTGTACTTTTATAGTAAAGCTTTTTTTTGTAAATTAGAATAATGTTGTTTGTGATTTACTAGCATAGTCGACCCACATTTGTTTGATAGGTTTTCAATATTAAAGACACGGATGATAAATCACACAACTTCAGGTGATACATCCTGTTACAAAGAACCAAAAAGCATTATTAGAAAAGTGTTATTTTGTCTTGCTTTCTTAATTGTTGTGGTTTAAGCTTAGTTTCTATTCCCTTCAATATACAGAAGCAACCATCTCTTGAGAAGTAGCAATTGCTATATGTATACTCCTATCAGTTGTTGTTGTAGCTACGGTATATTAAGTCGCTACAGTATAAGTCGCTACATATAAAATCACAATCATAGTCAAATAGCAAGGATATACAAGTGTATAAAAGATAACGCCACTATAATAATAAAAGAACTCTAAAGAATTGTTGGCTTAATTAAGCAGAGACAGAAAAGTCGTGCACCACTGCCAAACCCAACAAACATTTACTCACTCAACTAAGTGACGAGTGCGGAAATAGAACGAGATCTAGAGAGAGGTAAAAAGAAAAAAAGTAAATTGTTATATAATAACTACTTAAAATTTTTATTTATTTATAAATCTAATTTATATATCATCATCTTCATCTTCCCATCCTCTCTTATCTCTTTATTCACATAAAGATTTATTACAAGATGTCATCTAGTGATAATTTAGAGTCGGTCGATGTATTGGCTGCCAATGAATTGGCTGCTGGTTCCATCAAAAAGAGAATTGTTGCCGCTGGTCTCGGTGGTAAATTGATGGGTACAAAGAATTTCCTTGATGTTACTCCTGAACAAATGGCTAAAGATTCTTTAGCGTTATTGGTTGAAAAGGATAAACAGGCAAGAGCATCAAGTGCCAAGAACAAGCATATAAGTGAACAACCTTGGACTTTTGCTAATTGGCATGAACATGTCAACTGGTTGAATTTTATCTTGGTTGTATTCATCCCATTTGTTGGTTTAAGTTCAACTCCATTTGTCCCATTACAATGGAAAACTGCAGTTTTGGCTACCATACTTTACATCTTTAGTGGTGTTTCTATCACTGCTGGTTATCATAGAATGTGGTCTCATAGAGCTTATACAGGTAGATTACCAGTTAAGTTATTTTATGCATTCTTTGGAGCTGGTGCTGTTGAAGGTTCAATCAAATGGTGGGGTCATTCACATAGAATCCATCATAGATACACAGATACTGCAAGAGATCCATATGATGCAAGAAGAGGTTTCTGGTATTCTCATATGGGTTGGATGCTTTCGAAACCAAATCCAAAATATAAAGCTAGAGCTGATATATCCGATTTAATCGATGATTGGGTTGTTAGAGTTCAACATAGACACTATTTATTACTCATGTTTGTTTCATCATTGATTGTGCCAACTTTAGTTGCCGGTATATTTTGGAATGATTATTTAGGAGGATTCATTTATGGTGGTATCATCAAGACATTTGTCATTCAACAAGCTACATTTTGTGTTAATTCATTGGCCCATTGGATTGGTGTTCAACCATTCGATGACAGAAGAACTCCAAGAGATCATTTCTTGACTGCATTTGTTACATTTGGTGAAGGTTATCATAATTTCCATCATGAATTCCCATCAGATTATAGAAATGCCTTAAAATGGTACCAATATGATCCAACTAAAGTTGTCATTTGGGTAACTTCCAAATTAGGTATGGCTTATAATTTGAAAACATTTTCACAAAATGCCATTGAACAAGGTTTAATTCAACAACAACAAAAGAAAATTGATAGATTGAGAACAAAATTAGATTGGGGTACTCCATTAAGTGAATTACCTGTCTGGGACAGGCAAGAATTTTTTGAAAGATCCAAAACTGAAAAGGGCTTATGTATCATCAGTGGTATTGTTCATAACGTTGAAGGATTTATCACTGAACATCCAGGTGGAGAAAAATTAATCAAAGCTTCTATTGGTAAAGATGCAACAACTGCTTTCAACGGTGGTGTTTACGCTCATTCCAATGCTGCTCATAATTTATTAGCAACGATGAGAGTTGCCGTCATAAGAGATTCCGGAGCTGTAAGTGATACTTTTGATTTACAAAATCAAATGATTGATGCAAAGAATAAACATTAATTTGATTATTATTACAATTTATTTTAATTGACTGTTTTTTTGAATTTTCTTTTTATTTTATTTGTACATGCACACTTATCACAGGAGGCTTTGTATGATTGTATGGTGTGATAATTGCATATAGGGTTTATATATTTTCATATATATATATGCCATTTTTTATTAGTTTTATTTGTATCTTTTTGTATATAATTATATATATCGTAATTGTTTTTTATTCATTAATTACCCTTGTATTGTTCAACTGATTGTGATTCGCAGAGCCGTTGGATATGTCCGCTTAAATTCATACTGACTCTGACTGTAAAGCCACTGATCCTCTCACATTCTTAGTACTTTTTTTAAAGTTATTTTCCCAAATGCAGTAGTACTAATTCTCTGGATGATTAGCCATATATGCATTTTTTTATGCATGTTTGCTAATCTCATAAACATGTTAACACCTCTATGAAATAGAATGATTCAGACTAGATGAAAACTTCTTTCAAAAATTCATCATACTCAAATTATAACTCATTAAAGTCGCTTATCGAGATAGGTTCATTACAACATTGCGGCGGTTTTTTTGGATGCGAAATGACTCCAAAAACAGAAAGCAAGTCGACTTTAAACCTATTTAAACGTAAAGATTATCTAAAATGACACTTTCAATAGGTAGTATCGTAGCTCATATACCCATACGTAACGAAAAATCAACACCTGCAGTTTGAGTCGCTTAGTAGATGTAATTGCTAGTTTTCTCAACATCTTGAAAAACATCCGTCGATCTAGTAAAAAATACCATTTTTTTCAAGATGCTGCATTGAAAACAAAAACATATTCAAATTGATAGCTTTTGGTAAAGCAGATGATTGCAATTAGTCTGACTAGTGTTATAATAATGATTTCCATGTGCTCATTTGATTATATGGGTGTTAAATCAGCATATTTTACGTAGCTAATTGACCATAGATTTGGGGCTATTTATAATTTCCAATTGAAGATGAATTTTTAAAGCCATTCGTAATCTTCAAAAATTCTGTACTGAAAAGAAAATGGTATTTAAATTGACACCTAATTGATGCCCATCAACTTTATTCAATTATTAATATGAAGAAAATAGTGCTTCTGAGTGTTTCAGTCAAAGTTATACGTGTGAAATTAGTGTACTTAAAAGTATTGTGGTGCGATTTTTGGAGTGTAAACCACCTCAAACATCCTAATGAAGTAATTTAGAGATTTTTATTTTGAAGAAAAAAACGAGTCTAGAGGATGCCAATCGTCTTGACTTTCACACTGAAAATGAAAACATATTAAAATTGATATTAATTTGAAGTTGACACTCTTTAGCTGGTAACCAACGTGAAGAAAACAATGAATCCGAATATTTCTATCAATGAAATAAATATAATTTCAGTATTTTCGAAGTAGATGATTAGTACATAACGTTAAAATAGGGGCTATTTTATTGAAACAGCACACCTCGTAACGAGACACCAAATAGAAGACGAAGTTTGCACTGAAAACAAAACATACTCAAATTGATAATAATGTCAAAACAAAACAGGTTGTAGTAGCTGCAGTAGTCATTTAATGAGTAAATCAATCCATATAGCCCATTCAAAGGGTGTTAAATCTTCTTGTTTCAATGAATGTGTCAACCTTGGTTTGGGGCTGTTTTATATTTCCAGACTCTTTTTCCGTTAATTAACAATTCGTTATGTCAAGTCGTTCTGGCATCTTTATTTCGGAGGTATATTGGAGTGTAAATCAACTCAATCATCCTAATGAAGTAATTTAAAGAGATGTTTATTTTGACGAGTCTAGGATGCCAAATCGTCTTGACTTTAACACTGAAAATGAAAACATACTAAAATTGAAGCCGGAACAAAGCTGAGGTACTTCATATTGTCAACTTTATGGAGATAGTTATGATTGCGAGTATTCCAGGTAAATGTATAGGTGTAAAATCTGTATGTTCTGAGGTCTCTAATGATTATACAATAGGGGCTGTTCATACTGGGTTTTTTTAAAATACACAGTGAAGACAAAATTAAATTAAAGTTTATTACATTTTTCAATTCAAACTGTAGCATAAAGCTATTAACTTGTTCATAGAAAACGAAAATCTGAAGATTGAAAGCGTTCTTGACTCTCAAAAGAATTTTGCAACCCTAGTTTTTACTCGGCTATAATTTTTAGAAGAGATATCTGTAACTTATAATAAATTGATATATAATCAATATTTTTTTCATTTAATTATATAGTTCGGTAAAAATTCCAGAGATATTCATATACATGTGTGATAACAGCAACTCTCTAATAATTCAACCTCAGAAGCTTTAGATCCAAGGGTGATCTTGTTTTTATCACAAGTTTTTAAAGGCATTAAAAGGTTTTCAGATACTCTAAAGGGATCTATTTATTTAAAATGAGATTGAATGAAAGTGGCTCATGAGACTGTAAGAAGCCGACTATTGAAGAAATATTATGTTAGGTGATGTTATAGTAAAGTAATAATTAGTACTACAATCAGTAGACATTGATGATCAGTCAATGCCGCCAGTCTTGGTAATGTTCAAAAAACTGAGGAATCTGACTAAGGCAATGTGCTTATTAAGGGTTCTACTACTAATGTATAAACCATTATGAGGCGCCATAAGCTTTGGTACAAAATTGTGCATTTCTGAATATAAGGATATCCAAAAAAGAAAATTCAATAGTGGACAAATACCCCTTTCATTGAACTATCACTGAAATCTAACCTCGGATAGCGATAAGCAAAACCAAAAATCCAGTATATAAAGTCTTACTAGGATATGCTAAGAACTGATACTTCGAAGCCGCTTTAGGAGCACACGAACTTAATTATATCAGTTATTTGGGTATTTAGTTCTGGTGTGTTTTTCTTCTTTCAGGTTGAAGTAGACTCTTCTTATGACTTTTGAATTCTCTATTTCGTTTCTTAGTTGATATATGAGCGGCATGCCCATTTCTCAACTTACCTAACTTGGTTGACACCTTTTATTGTGAGTTTTCCTTATTGTATGTACAGAATGCTTTAGTTTATCATATTATACATCATGTAGCATATATCTTTTCAGAATGAGATATTACTTTGATAGATACTTAAGCAATGTTTGTATTGCTTATACACACTATTACAATGATAAACTGATAATTGGGTTTCAATAATACAACCTTTATTAGTTGCATGGGGGAAATTTTGAAAGTCAGTTTTTTTTATTGAATTGAATGTTTTTTTAATACAGGTATTACATTTATTTTGTTAATCTAATCAAGAAGTATAACGATTGATAAATTTTGTACTCTCATAAACAAATCAATCAAACAACCATGTCAGCAGCCACTACGGATCTCAATGATTCAACCGCTGATATTGAACTGCAAGATTTTTCAAGAATTGAAGAAAGCGACACATCAACTCTAGTCTCCCTGGAGAAGGATCAAGGAGATATTGAAAATCGAATTAAATTTCAAAGTAGAAAGAATCAGAATATGAAGAAAGATTGTATAAGACTTGCAAGGGGCGTTGCTAATGCTGCAGTTATTTTGGTACTCCTGATCTCCTTCATCGGCAGTATTGCCTTTTTTGCTTTAATTTTTAAAAAAAGACCAGCAATTGAAGTATACATACCTCAGACAATCCGCATTGAGCAGCTATCATCTCAAGGTCAGCTGCTACATAAGCTCGATTATGAGAACTTGTTCTATGAGAACCCCTCGATGGCAAATTGCAGCACCGATGTTTCAAATACACAAACTCAAAACTATTACAAAGACTATTCATTTATTCAAAACCATCATAATTTGTCATTATACATCACTGTCTTTAGGGATGAGTTCCGCGAATGGTATCTAGCCAACGCAGCATTAGTTGATAGATCAGTAACCACAGATTCGCTTATGGATTCACGACGCCATTAAGAAAACCAATGATATCAGTATATTCTATCAACAGCTACCCCTTCATCGAGTGGCGGTTATTGAACCACCTTATACTATCAGAGATAGTATATATTTCACAAACTTAGACGAGTGTGTTTCCTTTTTAACTCGATTTATAATCTTGTTTACCCCAGTCAATAATGAAAAGAACGATTACTTGTCCTCGGAGAGCGATAAAGAACATTTGAGTGAACTTATTTCAATAATGATAGAAGAAAGTGAAGGAGTGTCTAGTGATATTGAACGTTTGATCCGTTACATCGATATTTCAACTTATGTGGAAATTTGTCTCTTGCTTTCTTCGTTATTTTTCATCCGCTATCGTGGCCATCATGACATAGGGATCAGGAAGTTTAAAGTGATTAAGTACTCATGGTTTCCAATTGTCTTGAACTCTGTGATGTCATTGTTGTTTTTACGGGAGATCAGGTCGTGCAGAATTTTGAAGCTTTATGAAGCTCTGAAGCCCTTTTCAGAGTCATTTATCAAAAATGGAAGTTGGTGGTCACTCAAGAATTTCGAGAAGCACTACCACTTCAATATTGCAAGAAACATGGTTCTACTGTGTTTATATATTTTGACCTACTCAAGGTCAAATGCTTATTCAAAGCTAGACAAATGATCAAATTTTTGCACAGAAATTTGTTACCAAGTGTCCTTGTTGTGTATACATCTTTTTAAATTTATTTTCCTTTAAATCCACTGTAATTCAGTCTCTTTTAAAAATTCAATTATAAGACAGAACTGAAAAGCTGATTGGGAATCTTTTGTAACTAGCGCTGTAGCCGCCAGATTTTTTAATATTTTTTTTTTCTATGAATGTACTACATTTATTTTAGTAATCTAATCACAAAGTATAAATAGTTGTGAATATTCTAATCGCAACTCAATCAAGTCATGTCAGCAACTACTATGAGCTTCGGTAATCCAACCGCTGATATTGAACTTCAAGAACTTCCAAGAATTGAGAAAAATGACATTACAACTCCAGTTTTCTCACAAAAGGATTAAGGGGATATCGAAAATCAAATTGAACCTCAAATTAGAGACAACCAAAAATTAAAGAATCGCTGTTTTAGGATCGCAAGGGCAATTGGTGGAATTGGCGTTTTCTTGACTATTATTATGTCAAGCGTTATCAGCTTTCAATTTATAACTCAAGTATTTGTTGAACTACCCGCTCTTGAAGTACACATTCCTCAAACAATCAACATTGAAAAGCTAACTCCTCACGGTCAACTGCTTCATAGATTTGATTATGAAAAGTTGTTTTATGGAAACCCATCAATGGAAAACTATAGTTGCGAGGTTTCAAATACACAAACGGAAAATTATTACAAAGACTACTCATACATTCAAAAGAATAAGAATTTGTCTTTATACATTTATGTCTTTGCAGACAAGCCTCGCCATGGGTACCTATCATATGCTGCATTGGTTGATAGGTCAAAAACCAACAAGTCACTCATGGAGAATTATGACGCCAATATGAAATCAAAGGATATGAGCGAATTTTATCAACAACAACCCGTGCATCGAATGGCGGTCATTGAACCACATTTGAATAATAAGGATGACTTGTACTTTACCGATTCAAAAGAGCTTGTTTCCTTTTTGAGCCAGTTCATAACATTGTTCGGCCCAGTCGTTCATAAACGAAATGATTATTTGTCCTTGCTGACTGATAGCGAACACTTGAGTAAACTCATTTGTCTGCTGATGGCACCTGCATACAACAGACAGGACGAAAATAGTGCGAGTATGCTATTGACTATTTTCATGTTCATTTATGGTTTGGTGGATATTTATTTCATGCTTCATTTATTGGATAATATTGAAAGTCATACCTTGCGCGAAGGAGGAGTCAAAGAGCTCCGTTTGGTTGGTGATCCATGGTTTGGAATTTTCATGACTTCTGTAGTATCATTATACTTTTTACTGATGCTCAGTTGTTATAGTATTTTCTCATTCAATGAAGCTCTGTTGCCTTTTTCAAATATGTTGTTTATTGGAAATTTGGAATGGCTCAAGTTCTGTCAAATGTACTTCATCATTCAACTTGATAGAAACATCATTCTTCTGGTTTCATATATAATGACCTACTGCTTTCCCGAATTTTTTCCATTGAAGACTAATGATGAGTAGTTCAATGCAAAACCATTTGTTTGATTCGTATTACTATTGATACTATCAATATTCGTTGTGTATACGTCATTTAAATTTTATATCCTTATGATAGTAGTAATTCTTTCTGATTTTAAAACCTTTTTAAAAGCCAGAGTACCGAAAGTGTGTGACTTTATAACAACTGAAGCACTCCTACTTGCATATTTTCTCTCATTTGTTCATTTACAGTGATACATCAGTTGTTGAACAATCAAACTAGGACAGTTGATTATAGAAAATGGTGGTAACAGTTACAACAACCTAACAATATTCATTTTGAGGAACTCGCTGCATGAACCTAGACTTACTCGATCTCTTCAATTTATTATACTATGTAGCACATATGTTTCTTTCATTTATTGTGTCATGTCTACAATAATGGCACAAGGAAGAACATAAAATTATGAAAACTTTCAAATGTTTTAAATCGAAGTGCTCGTAACAAATAAAGTTGATTTGGCCCCGAAGATCGATATGAATATTATAACACTGATACTGGAATTCTGTTTTTTTTTTTTTATTGGATAATTCGACTGGTTTAAACCAAATTGTTGAATCAGTTCATGAGTACTTGAAGTGACTGAAGTCCCCCATCTTTTCTTATAATAGCAAAAAGAGGTGACATATTGTCGTGTGGTAAGATCATTCGAAGCTGATCAAGCTCGTCTCTTGGGATAGTTTATAGTCATGGCTTCATTGAGCAAATCAAGATGACCCTCCATACGAACAATACTAAGTCTCTACGCCTAATGATCCCTCAAAATAATTATAAAATGTTAATCAATGTATACACTAACAATAGTAATAATAAAAGTCCCCAATAATATGTCCCCACTCAAAAAAAACCCAAAACTCAAAACAAAACTTTTTTTTTTGAAATCAAACATCTCTTTTAATTTGATTATCACGTTTACCACAACCATGACAGTCCTTTACATGTCTCAAATAGACTTTGTATCTGCATTCCATTGGCGACAGTGGATTGATTTTCTTCATCCTGATTAACTTCAACTCACACTCATATGGGCATGTGAAATATTCAACGTTCTTCGTCTTACCGTTATTAACCAAGACTTGCTTGATACAAGCACCTGGCTCTTCGACTAATAACCCATTTGAGAAGACCCCATGTTGTGTTGTCATATGATGAAGATAAGCTGAAGTGTTCATCAATAAGAACTTCATCTGTGGACAATATGGACATAAACCTTCGTATCCTCCACCGTTACCAACATCTGTATGTTTCTTTCTAACGACAGTAGGTTCATAAGCATTCACACGGGCTCTTGGACCAATCTCATAAGAGTAATTGATGTATCTTTGATTACCAGGGTTTTCAATATCACCAACTGGATCAATTTCGTCGACAGATTCAAAGGTAGAATACTCGTTGAGTCCATTTGAAACACGAATCGATTGAAGACCAGGCAAATTTTGTAAAAGTGGTTCTTCAATCTCCATTTTCTTCTTCTTTCTTGGTGAGACTGATTCACCTCTAGGCTTATCTGTAGAACTCTTCCTCTTTTTAGGATTTACATCCAATTCTTTTAATTCATCATTTGAACCATGAGAATGAGTACATTGATTTTCCCATGATGGTGAAACACCATCTTCAAGCTTCATCATCAATGTGTTACCAAGTAAGATATCATCAGCATCTAATTCTTCCGTCGAACCTAAATGGTATAAAGGTCTTGAGAGTTGATCAGAATTGATGAAAACTGAAGAAGGACCCAAATGCTGTGTAGGAGTTTTGTGTAATTGAACATCAACAAATTCTTCACCGCAATTAGCAACACCATTTGAAATCTGTTGATTTGACTTTGAGGATCTCTTGATAATTTCGTCTGGTTCAACGGTAGTAGCAGGAGTAAAATTTGTAGTTGAGATTGATGGTTCACTTGCTCTTCTCAAGCGATGATTTGTGTATTGCAAATCAAACTCAAGTGCAAACTCATCTTCGAGAACTAACATGCTTTCCTCCTCTTCAAACTGAAGTTTAAAAGAAAGTTCAGATCTAGGAACACCGCTTTGGAACATATAATTCAACCGGTCCTGCAGACCATCAGCCTTGAATTGTTCCATAGTTTTTACTGCGTCTTCTGAGTTTATGTAGTTGTTGTTATTTTTTAAAGCTGAAGTTTGTACAGATTCATACTCTTCGAAAACAACGTTTGAGGATTTTTCGAATTTATAATCTAGATTTTGAATGAAATCGTCAGGATTGAATTCCAGGTGTACTTCTTCATGAACAAAAGAGCTTGGATAGGCTAAGAGTAAATCTTCGACGTCTTCGATTTCACTAATAGACATTATTAGTTATATTATCTTTCTTAATGATCCAAAAATAAAAAAGGATATAATTGTGGGCCTCCAGTTTAATTTATAGTCTTTCGTTTGGCTTTGTGGTTGTTGTCTTGACTTGATAAATTGGTCTGTATCCAACTTATTAGATCAAATCTCAGACCTCTCATTTCCTGATCTGCAAAATCTGATTGCAGAAACAAAATGAGCCTACTTTCCCATTATTCAGCTCTTTGAAACTGAATGGCCTTTACCATTCAGGTGGTACTCACATCTACATGTTCCTGAGCTATAGATCTTTTCTCTCATATACATAAAAGGGGTCCTAAAAGACTCACATACCCCTTCTAAAGTGAACAATAGACGAGAAACTGATCCTTTGTTAATATGCAGGTTTTGCGCAAGATGTGACACAAAAAGGAAAATCATCTGCAGAAAACTTCGATTCGAGAAAACCTCTCCAAATCTTTGAAAATCAGGATATATTTATCCGTGGATTATTTTACTTAGAGTAATGCATATATTGATCCAGACTTAGCTCTATAATTCGAAACATAAAGGTTAACAGACTAATTTTTGAAAAACAATATGCCACAAATTCTGAATCGAGATATTTTACTCACTCTCTGAAAGATATAGATCTAGCTCCGTACTTTACTGAGGCCTTACCGTAAAGCAATACCTTAATGCTACACATGAGTACTTCTGATATTTTACGACTTACCCAAAGGTACAAGGTTAAGGTGGCCATCATAATCTTAATATTATTTACGCTACAGATCGAATTGAAACAAATGTCAAATGCTTTTTAAACCTAATTATGCTAGTCCCAAATTAAACGTACCCAATACCCAAAACAAAAAAAACAAATAAACAAAAAAAAACCAAATTACTTTGAGATAAAATCAATCTCTTTTAATTTGATGATCACGTTTACCACAACCATGGCAATCCTTCACATGTCTCAAATAGACTTTGTATCTGCATTCCATTGGAGACAGTGGATTGATTTTCTTCATTCTAATGAGTTTTAAATCACACTCATATGGACATTTGAAGAACTCAACATTATTCTTCTTACCACTATTGACCAAAACTTGTTTAATACATGTACCTGGTTCACTAACTTTCGTACCATTTGAGAAGACCCCATGATTGATTGTCATATGGTGAAGATAAGCTGAAGTGTTCATTAATAAGAACTTCATCGTTGGACAATATGGGCATAAACCTTCATATCCTGCAACGTTACCATTTTCTGTATGTTTTCTTCTAATGACAGCAGGCTCATAGGCATTTACACGAGCTCTTGGACCAATCTCATAAGAGTAATTGATGTATCTTTTATTACCAGGGTTTTCAATGTCACCAATTGGATCAATTTCATCAACAGATTCAAATGTAGAGTATTCGTTAAATCCATTTGGAACGCGAACTGATTGAAGACCAGGCAAGTTTTGTAAAAGTGGTTCTTCAATCTCCATTTTCTTCTTCTTTCTTGGTGAATCTGGTGTACTCCTAGGTTTATCCATTGAGCTTGATCTCTTTTTAGAATTTACAACCTGTTTCTTGAAACAATCATTTGAACCTTGAGACATGGTCATTTGAATCTCCAATGGTGATGTAACAACACCTTCAAGGCTATATGTGTTTCCAAGTGAGATATCGTCGGCATCTAATTCTTTCTCCGAACCTGATTGGTATAAAGGTTTCGAGAGATGTTTAGAATTAATGAACATTGAAGGAAACCTCGAATGTTGTGCAGAATAGTTTTTGTGTAACAATTCAACATCAACAACTTTCTTACAACCAATATCAAAAGCAACACCATTTTGATTCGACTTTGAGGATCTCTCAATAGCGTCATCAGATTGAACGGTAGTTGTAGTAGAGGTTGTAGTAGTAGAAGAAAGTGATAAATCACTCAAATTCCTGTGATCATAAGTGTATTGTAAATCACTTTGGAAAGCGAATTCATCTTCGAGGCCCAACATGTCTTCACCTTCTTCGAATGAGATTTCAAATGAAGGTTCAGACCTAGGTACACCGTCTTGGAACAGATTCAACCGGTCCTGCAGACCATCAGCTATGAATTGTTCCACGGGTTTTCCTGACTCTTCAAAGTTTAAGAGGTTGTTGTTATTTTGTAAACTTGAAGTTTGTACAGATTCAACGGCATCGATAACCAGATTTGCGGTTTTTTCGAATTCTTGATCGAGAATCGTAACAAAGTCGTCAGGATTGAACTCCGTATTCAGATCAGAGTGAATAAGAGAGCTTGGATAGATCGAGAATAAGTCATCAGATTGATCGAATTCGTAAATAGACATTGTAATTTATGTTGTCTATTATAGAGAAAATAAAAAAAAAAGTGGGAAAAATTGTGGGCCTCATGTTTAATTTATATTCTTCCGTTGGCTTTGTGGTCGTTGTTTTTTTGTTTTCAAATCAAGGTTACATCTGTTCTGCAACCCCGCTTTCAAAAATCTGTAACATTTCGATGCAAGAACAAATTGAACTTGAATTTTGTAATTTTTGAGCTCTTTGCTGTGAACAAATCCTCGATAGTAGTACCTGCATGATCCTGAGATTCACAGCTATCTTCTGACATACATAAAGGGGGCCATAGCTAGTTCCTAAACCCTATTTACAGTCGGTTTTAGATGAATATTTGGTACCATCCAATATGCAGGTACTCGCAAAATGTGACACAGAAACAAAAATGTTCTGCAGACGAAACTCGATTCAGTAACTCCGGGGAACCTCTCATATCAGGATCAGCTAATTTGCGGATAAATTTTGCTAGAGTAAATGCGGACTGAGTTTTACAGATTTTAAATTAATTTTTTTTAGACCTCTGTTATTAGAAACAGAATTTGACACAAAGCCTATTGGATTGAAAGCGGGGTTATATAATTTGAGAGAACTAGATCTGGCCCTGGGCTTAGTTTTGCAATTTCTCATATCAATGTTGGAATTGAAGGTTTGGTTTCTTCTTAGATAAAATATTTTCAACTTTCTAACCAAGGTTGATGGAAGAAAGATTTTTATGGAAACACTTAGTCTTGAAAGCTTACTTTAAACATTGATTAGACTTAAACGCTGTACTTGAGATTTCAATTAATTGGGTGATGAAAGAAAACAAATATTTGTTTTATTGATTAAACTAAGTTTCTTCTTTACTTATTAGATTAGTACCATGATGAATGCTTTGAGTTGTACGGTGTCCTTGATTTTGAAACAATATGCAACATTGAAATAAATTTTGAGTACAATTATGAAGGTTTGTTATATAATATAACAAATGAAAAAATTACGAAATGTTCCAGTTTGTGTAAGGAGAGAAGTTCAGACTTCAAATGGGAAAAGCCGATATCATTTGTTGAATATGAAACCCAGAGTCCTTGGTCTTATTTTAAGTTCAAGATGAAATAAGATATGCATTTATTGAACTGGTATATAATTAATATAATCATTACCCATTCTATGTCATGATCTGAAGAAATAAAAAAGAGAAAATAAAGAATAAGTGTTGATTCACCTAATTATACAATGAAGTGCTCCTAACAATAATCTCGTTCAGAGAATTCAATCAACTGGGAATAATTCTAATTGTTTAATGATGTCAAACATAGGCAAGAATGGCGAAATTTTGAGACTGTCACCTTGGTGTTTCTAAATTTTTTTTCCCCATCTTGTTGATCAAAGTTGTTTTTTGCACTTCATACATGAACATTGAAAACTGATATTAATAAATGTGAATTTCATTTTTCATCGAAAAGGCTTAGGAAAGTTGTAATACCATTAGTGCTGTATTTAATCGTCCATTGTTATATTTGAAAAGCCTACTGTCTCCACAGACAAAAAGTGAAGAACCTCAAAAGTTATAGTCTCAAAAACATAAGTCATTACTAAACTCATATTTTAACCACGTGTGATCAAGTGTGATTCACCTCATCCTTCAGAAGCCGGGCATCGTATACGATTGAGAAGATGTTTCTCTCACCATGTCCCGCTAGGTCAGTCCCGAATAAATCACTCTTCTAAAAGACATTATACCATCCGAAGTGTATGAAAGTGACGATTCCCTAACGTGCAGCTTTCAAGTGTTCTTTTCTAGCGGTGATGGCTTTGGGAATACTCATCAAACACAGACTTTTCATCGGGCTTCATTTATCAATTGAAAAGACTGAGAAGAACCGGACATTTACTAAAATTTATTGATACTGTTTACAACTTTAGCAGGACTTGCGTACTTCTATAAAAAGCAATGGCAAATAGAAAGCATTCAGCATCTTTAATGTAACAATTGAATATAATATCTATATAGTTCTATAAAATGAACGACTACTCATGAATTTCTATATAGTTCTATAACAGCAAAAAAAGGCACTCGACTCATAATTTCAGAAGATTCTTGATCAACAAACCCTCTTCATACAATGATTCGATAATATCTTTGAAATGAGTCTTTGCCTTGTTTCTCTTGATCTTGAGAGTTGGAGTGATGACATCATGTTCTATTTTCAATGGTTCGATATCGATATGTAAATTTTGAATTTTTTCAAAACCGGTTAAATTCTTGTGAATAGCATCATTATTCAACATTTTCATAATGATGTTCTTCACACTCGAAGTATTCACCAATTCTAATAATTCCTCTGTGGTTTTAGGAATTTTGTGATTATTCTTTTTCAAGATAGTCTCTAAGATTGGCTTATCTATGCCCACTATACCAACCAAATGGGTCTTTGTTGGATCTCCATGGACGTATAATTGTGATAATATCGAGTTGTTTGACAAGTAAATATTTTCAATTTTCTCAGGAACAATGAATTCTCCCTGTGCTAATTTGAAAAAGTTTTTAACTCGATCAACGATATAAAGACGACCATCTTTGTTCAATTTCCCAACGTCACCAGTATGATACCATCCTTCTTCGTCAAATGACAGCTGTGTACTCTTGTCATCTTTGTAGTAATTCTGGAAAACTTGTGGTCCTCTTACTAATATTTCTCCACTAGGTTCGTCAACTTCCTTGCCATTTTTCTCAACAAAATAATTCAAATCGGGTAGATTTTTAAGTTTCAATTGTGCACACGCACCGATGGCACCACATGATCCAGGATTTTTTTCCAAAATATCACTAATCAGGCAACCACCACAAGTTTCAGTGGCTCCATACCCTTGAGAAAACCCAACACCCAATGCCAGTTTTAAAAACTTAACTGTTGATGGGTTAATAGGTGCTGACCCAGTGATACAATATTTAACATTATCAAACCCAACAGCTTTTCTCAATTTGCTAATGACAAATTTATCAGCAAGGTATGATTCAGCTTTTTCATCATCTTTCAATTCTTGTCTGGCAATTTTCAGATTAATTATATTGGTTAAAAATTTACTCTCTTCAACTTTTGCTTTAATACCACTTTCCAATTTGTTATACAATCTTGGTACGCCCACTAATAATCCAGGCTTCAACATCTTCATATTATCGATCAAAGTCAGTGCGGAATCATCCCTTGTTGGGAACGCTACAGTCAAACCGGCAATCATATAAATATTCATATTTGCCCTTTCAAAAATGTGAGCCAAGGGTAAGAATGAATAAACAATTCTACTATGTTCATCTGGTCTCTCAAGGTGAACTGCGTTGAATGTCATTACAGCAGCTATAGTCTTGTGGGTGAGAACCACACCTTTAGGAACGCCAGTTGTTCCTGAAGTGAAGGAGATTGTGAAAATGGAATCAGGAGTAGGTGGTGTAATCTTTTGAGGATTCAATTCACCAATGGTTTCCAATTTTTTGAAATCAACCAATTTAAAACCCGCTTCATTGAACTCTTTGAAGAAATGTTCATCTTCATTGGAGTTCAAATCATCAAAGCAAACAACACCGATCAACAATGGTAATTCAGGTTTCAACAGCAATATCTTTGACAATTTATCCTTAGAACAAGCAATCAATGGACATTCAGTCAATTCCAAAATATATTTAGATGATTCAGGACCCAATGTGTCATACAACAGGGTTGACGTGATGTCGAATGCATGACATGCCATATCTGTTAACAGCCATTCCAATCGATTTGGACTGTACAACGTCAAGATGAAATCATCAACGTTATGGTTGGCAGTGAGAAATTCATTGGTCTTGATGAAATGTAACAACCCACTTCCAATATTCACTCTTCTCTGGGCTATTCTTGCATAACTTTCATAAGTGAAGTGATCATCATACTTGCCATTTCTAAATTTACGCTCCCCAAGACAATCTCTTTCAGGGAAGATTCTAGCAGCGTAATTGAAGCAAGCATCCAGCGTGTTCACCGATGGATGGATCATTGAATAGACCTTATCGTCATTGTTGATGTGACAAACTTCATTGATGTAAATGGAAGAATAACCTTCTTTTTTGGAATTAGGCAATCTGTAACCTTTCCTCAAAGTCCTGGAGTCAAAAGGTAATAACTCTGTATATATCTTCTTGATGTATTCAAAATCATCTTGGAACGCAGGAGACGATGCTACTTCACCATACAATTGGTTGTAAAGTGACATTATAGGTCAATGGCCGTGGGATCTGTAGTGTTGAAAGTATAAGTATAATCTGATTAATGTACAGCCTTTAAGATAACAATTATGTTGTACGAGTATTTCACACAGGAAAATCAAAATTTAATTTTCCGAATTTTTTTTCGCAGATCCTCAGACCGAGGTTGGAAACATTAGTACCGGCTACAGGTAAAGATCATACCATTCTATAAGTTGATTGCATTGAGTCGTGGCGCTCGCTATATAATCATATTATCGTCATCTTCGAGATTAGCATATTGGTTGATCAAGTTGTCTGAAATCATTGAATTATCTCTCTCATACCGGCCCTGTTGTTGTTGATGTTGTTGACGTGATGTAAAACTGTTGAAAAATGTAGATGTGGCGTTACCAAATCTAGATAGAAGCGAATCAGTAGGAGAATCAAAATCAGCCAAGGTGTTTGATTCGGAAGTTGTATCTAGACTGATTCTGTTCACCCTATCTCCGTACCCATTGGATTCAATATCTGTGGATCTTTGGATATTAAATGGTCTTAAATTTGATGTGAACCTACTTCCATTCGAGATCTTGTTAGTTTCTTGCAGTACAATCTTCTGACCCAGTTGTATCAATGAATTCCTTCTCAGCATGTCAAGATTTTCAACGTTCTCTAAATCATCAAATTCCAAATCATCGAAATAATCATAAAATTCAAAGTCAAATTTACTTGAGATAAATGATTTTACCCGATCGTAAACGTTGAAAAATGATAACAAGATTGGAATGAGAATCAAACGAGGTAACCAGTCATTCAAGATATTACCAATTGGGATTAACGTCAATGATTTCCCCAAGAACAGATGGAAAGAATTTTGCGAGTTGTTTAACAACATTGTAAAATTATATGAAAGTGGGATTGTCAATCTAGCGGCATATGTGATGAAAAAAGTGATTGAAACTGGATCCGAGGATTGATGCCTTGATAAATGATAAATATTGAAAATTCTTATGTTGGAAAGGGAATTTAAAGCTGCAAGTAACATATATGTCAATATCACAATTAACAATGTGAAATTTTCAAAAGTTTGAGCAGTGAGATTTCGATTTTTGAAAATCAAGTTTATAATTGAAAGCTTTGTTGAATGTAATATTTCTGATTCAATGATAACAATGGATACTATAGCCAATGACAATGCCAATATTTTATTCAAGATTGGGATAATATAATTGTGTAAATAGAAATTTGTCCTTGGAGATAATCTTGATTCTTTGAATCTGAATTGTAATGTCTTTGTGTTTTTAGAATTAACAATATCTTCCAAATCAAGTATAGTATCTATCAACCCATCAAATTGCGCTTTTATCGAAGTGAATCTATAAAAATGGTGATTGAAATCCTTAGTGATTTTGGACATGAAATCATTGTTTAACAAATCGGTTGTTATTGGGTCCCCTCTATACCACAATGGATCCGAATACTCTTGTGGCACTTGATCAACCAAACTAATGATCCAATCTCTGAATTCAACGTTGTAATCTTTCAAATCGTTCAATTTCATAATTTTACCACAACTTTCTTTCAAATTGTACTTGACATCGGACATTTCTTCATTCAATTTGGGTAATTTCAAATAATAATCATGCAATTTTTTCGAGTTGATAGAACTGTTCAAATATTGGTTCTTAGGTATCGAGATCAAACTATGTGACATTAACCATAACAGTAAAATTAATGAATAAATATGTGAGATGGTAATCACCAATGATTTTATGGCGACAAAATTGAAACCTATGGAACTCACAACGTAAATCATCCCAAACAAGCCTCCAACTAACAATAGTATTTGAAATTTTAAAACCTCTTTGACACTGCTCTTAAATCTAGCAGCTGTGTTGAATTGACCATTATCAAACCAACTTTGCAAAAAAGGCAAGATTAACCATGTCAATACAAAAGTTGTCCAATAGTTACACTTCCAAGCTATCAAGACTATGGAATTTTTCACATGGAAAATGGAATCCTTATTATCCAATGAAGATATCAAATCAATCGGGAGTAAGAATACAATTGATAATGGTAAAAAAATGGATAATGTCAATATCGAGGTGAAATACAGCGGATACGCTGTTATCTTGATAAACACATTGATCAACAATAGCGACATCAACAACGTTATCAGACAAAATATTATTAGTATCCACCACATGGTATATGATCAATGACGATGATGATGAATGTTATTACTATTACTATTACAATTGTTGTTATTCTGTAAACTTTTCTGCGCTACAAAAATTACAAAAACAATTTGGGTGGGACCAACATCGATTATTCAATTCAAGATTGAAAGACAAGTAAACAAGTATATAGGATAAAGAAGAGATGGGGTGGTAAGAGGAGACTCATACCGTTGATGAAATGGGGAACAAAAGGAAACAAAACCATAACTGATAAAACACACAGGGGCAAAATCAAAAAAAAGTAAGAAAACACAATAAAAATAGCACAAAATTAACCTAATTCAAAGTGAATACTCTCTCATCATCATCAATAATCATCATCATGCACGATCCACCAAGAATTTGTATTGCTTCTTTGTAACATCAACGTCTGTCAATGCATCTGTATCAACAAACCAATTCACTCTTCCAGCAGCGCCTTCATTAACAATACTACTTGGTAATCCTTTATCAGGTCTTTCCATTATGGTTTTCACAACGGGCAGCTTTGTCGAACCTTCAACGACAAACGTGACTCTATGGGCATGACATATGACTGGGATAGTTAAAGTGATTCTATCAGAGGGTCCACTTGGAGCATCATTGACTGGGACAACCCATGCGTATTGTTCTCTTAAAGTGGGTTGATTTGGGAATAATGAAGCGATATGACCATCTGGTGCACAACCTAGAAGTAATAAATCAAACATTGGTAATTTGACAGAGTCCTTTGCTGCAAATCCTTTGATCAATGATTTTTCATAATCGTCTGCACATTCTTGTGGATCATTTATCAATTCTTCATTTATATGATAAATTGTCGGTTTCAGTTCACCTGGGATTAAATCAAACAATTGTCTCTTTGCCAACCCATAATTGGATTCAGCAGATTCAAAGGGGACCAATCTTTCATCGGCAAAGTAAACATCCCATCTACCCCATTCAATTTCATCACCTCTTTTAAGTAATCCTTCATTTAATACACTTATCAATGAACCACCACTAATAGCAATTTTAAACCGTTTGTTCAGCAAGTCTCTCTCCTTTTTCAGCTTTTGTTGTTTGATCTTCTTGTCATCTTTAACGTTATTAGAGCTATTCGATTGTAAATTTGTTATTGATTTCGATGATGAAATCACATTTATCTTTTTATTGACATTTTCGTATAATGCCATATTTTGTGCTGCCAATACGTGATCAGCAACTGCATCTGCAACGCCGGTGAATTCTGGAAACGCGTACACGGTTGGAACTGTCGTGGTCATGTTGTCAAGAGTGTATGAGCTGTGTGCGTGGGGAGTCTATTGAATACAATGGTACCTGAATGTGTATCTATCTATCTACTGGGGTCTATCTATGGTATCCTTCTCTGTGTGCGATTAAAATTATTTTTGCTTTTTTCTCTTTTCAGTTTTTTTTGTTTTTCTTCTTTTGTGTTCTCTTTTGTTCTCTGGCAAGAGATACAGTCTTTGAGCAATAGAAGAGACCACAGACATATATGAGACCATTGTTGCGTTCTAGTAATATCTGGCACCAGCATAGGAGGCCCATTACGCAGTATTTGTCTGTACCCGTGAAGGACAGCAAGTACCGTTACAGGATCAACTTGCTGAAAGTGCCTTCCAATTATGGCTATTTCACAAGTAGAGTGAACAGACTGTATAACGAGGATAACTACAATGTGGCAATCTTAAGTATGGACTTGGACGACAACAAGGTTTATGAAGAACTGACGGTGTCCAATGAACCACATCGTTACACCAAGGTTTTCAATTTCAATATATTTGATGGACATGGTGGGGGGAATTGTTCGAAATATTTAACAGAGAATTTATCAAAGAATGTCGAGGAGTTTCAATTGAGTTTAAAATATGCCGATCTGTTGATGAGGAAATACGTCAAGGATATTGGTGGTTATTGGAGACGTTGGTATAGACGCAAAAATCAAAAAATCAACAAAATTTTACAAATACCGGAAGACTTAGACCCTACCAAAGTTGAAGATTTGAACAGTGAGAATGTTTTAAAATTGAAAATATTTCTAAGCTTTTTGGAGACAGATTACAATTTTCTTACCCAGGATCATGTCAAGGATAAAGAATTACATTCCGGTTCTACACTGACTTGTGCATTTATATACACTTTAGATCCCATCGTCAAAGTCGGCTCAAAGGGACAAGTTGAAGAGGAACAATTTTTTTATCAACCGGATACTTTATCCAAGTTGTTAATTGCCCATTGTGGAGATACAAGAGCCATTATTTGTGATAAAGACGGGGTAGCACATGGATTGACCATTGATCATCATCCGTCTAATCCTTTAGAAACTAGAAGATTGACCAAGTATTCTTCTGATTTTTTCATGACGGATTCATTTGGTGAAGAAAGATTTATAAATTTTGCCAACACGAGATCGTTTGGTGATTTACATGGGAAGGATAAGGGGATATCACTGGAGCCTGAATTTTTCGAATTTCTTATAGGAGATTCGAAAAAACTTCGAAATTATCAAAAATTGCATAATAATAAAGACGTTGCCAACATCCGTGATTTCGGAGGCGACGAGCTGTTCTTGGTGCTAGTCACCGATGGAGTATCCAACTATCTCAGTGATCAAGAGATTGTCGATATAGTGATGACTACTGCCAATAACAAAGGTTTCTTAAAGGGGAATCCACATGAACTGGCACTGGAAGTTGTCAAATTCATAGAATCAATAGGAGGAAGTGATAATGCCACATGTAACGTGATCAAGTTGAGCGGGTGGGGTAATTGGCCAATGATTGATAGAACTGGTGATTTAAGAGAGGCAAAGATTATGAGGGATATTAGAGGTAACAGAATGATTTGATGTATTATTAGTACTGGTTTACTGTTTTCAATTCATCTTTATTCGTTTTGCATTGTAATAATAATAATTATAATTATAATAATAATATTCATATCATTTTAGTAATGACTTTGTATATACATATTTACATGTGTGACTTGAATTCATCACTCTATTTTTGCTTACCACCAAATCTGAAACGTTTCCTCGTATGTGCAAATTCTCCCAATTTAGACCCTACCATATCTTCAGTTATTACCACTTGCACATAGTCCTTACCGTTATGTATCTGGAATTTAACTCCTACAAATTGTGGTAATATTGTGCAAGATCTAGCATTTGTTCTTATTGGAGTTCCTGTTTTCAAAGCATGCGATATTGGTAATGGTACAACGTATGGACCTATAAAGATGGGTGGAAAGTTAGTATATCTATATCTATTATTGAGTCTTTTGGTGTAACTGTCTACTCACCTTTCCAAGCAGATCTTCCTAACAACGATAAAGATGGTCTCATTTCTATGTGTTGATCAGTTTATATATATATATGTTCACTATCAATCATTCAACTGAATGAATTCTCTTTTCTTTGAAATTTTTCTGAACCGCTACAACATTTGATATTTCATACACGTAAAGAATCCACTGGGAAAAATTTTTTTTTTGCAGAGAGAGAGACAGAGATAGAGAGAGAGAGAGATGAGGTATTGAAAGTGGTTGAATAACATGTTTGCCGCCAGGTTTGACCCTACAGCTTTCGAAGTGCCTTCTGTGGAAGAGACAAGAGATGTGGTTGAAAATATTAGGAAGAGGAAACTGGATGTAAGCGATTCGGACTCAAGTTCAGAGGAAGAAGAGGAAGAATCATCATCATCTGATAGCGATAGTAGTAGTAGTAGCAGTGAGGATGAAGAATCAGACACAGATGAACAAATAGTAGAAGCACCAGTACTGGAAGATGATGACAAAATGGATATAGATAACGAGGACACAAGTGTGGCGACGGAGACTTCTGATAAGCATTTGTCTATATTAAAGAGATTTCAAAAATCGATAAATAAACTGAAATTGAAACAAGATCAAGTGATTGAAGATCCACAAGTTGAAAATGAACCAAAAGATGAAGAGATTGAAGAATTGAATGACTTGGTTCCTCTACCACAACCGGTATTACCAAGAGATGAGAAATTGTCGTCGTTATCATCGTTGAATGCCAATTTGGATTGGTTAACTAAACCTATATATTATCAAACAAATTTGACTAAACCATTCGAGGAATTCCAACCGCAGATCGATCCAATCATAGTGAAGAATTTGCTGAAACATTCGAGTAATATCAAAGAGGCGTTCAGTGTACAAATTTCAGTCATTGAAACTTTACTCCGTGATTGGCAAAGAAACAAATTATCACCAAAATTTCAAGGAGATTTATTGGTCAATGCATCTACCGGTTCAGGAAAGACTTTGGCATATCTGATCCCTGTGGTGCAGGCTTTGAAAGATAGAATAGTTCCCAAATTGCGTTGTATCATATTGGTACCGACAAAACCATTGATAGGGCAAGTGAGATCGACATTGTTTGACTTGAGTAAAGGGATAGATTTGAACATTATGACATTCAAAAGTGAGACGAGTATTAAAGATGAGTTTGAAAAATACTCATTGACTAAACCTGATATTGTCATCTCTACACCGGGTAGATTGGTGGAACATTTGGATAATTTGGATTTAACATATTTGAGATATTTGATCATTGATGAAGCTGATAGATTATTGAATCAAAGTTTCCAAAATTGGTGTGACTTGTTAATACTGAAGTTATCAAGGCAACAACAAGCTCGCAATGATAGATGGAGTTTAAAATGTTCCAAATTGATTTTCAGTGCAACGTTGACGACAAATGCAGAAAGGCTTTCCCATTTGAAATTGGAAGATCCGAGATTAATCGTTATTAATGATCATAATGCCCTTGTCAATGAATTGTATCAATTGCCACCAAGGATAAAAGAATGTTATATAAGGTTCAATATGGGGTTGAGTGATCACAAACCATTGATTTTATTCAAATTTTTGAATGGATATCAAAATAAGGATGATACCGATTGTGTTTTCCAATTCAATCAAAACGTCTTGATCTTTACCAAATCTAATGAGTCAGCAATGAGATTGACAAGGTTGTTAAATATGATGTCGGCAAAATTTCAATCAAATTTGAAAATTGCCTCTGTCAATTCATCTTTGAAAAATCAAGATCGACAAAAGATTTTGAAACAATTTCAAAACAATGAAATTGATATCTTGGTGTCTACAGATTTAATCAGTCGTGGTATTAATTTGAATAATATTAAACTGGTTATAAATTATGATTTACCACTCTCGTCAAGGGAGTACATTCATAGAATTGGAAGAACTGCAAGAGCTAATAAATTTGGTTACGCAATAAGTTTTATATTTGGAAGTGGAGAATGGAAATATATGAGTAAGAGTTGTATGTTTGATCATAGTATAAATAGAAATGAGAAACTGGTTCATAAGATCAATGTTGTGAGGAAACTGAGACAAGATCAGGATCAAGACGAATTGGAAAAGGAACCAGGTTTTGAATTGCAATTGGAAGAATTTGAAAAGAAAATTTATGAAACTTGTTTGAAAGAATTAGGAGATGAAGTTTTCCATGGCAATTGAGGAAAGAGAATGCATGTGGAGATTGAATAGGATCAATACAATTGTTCAAATGAATAAATAATTGAATGATTAAAATTAATTAGTTTACTAATAAATAAATAAATAATTGAATAAATAAATAAATAAATAAATATAATAAGGGGATTGGCTAATGAGATTAAAAAGGGATTAATAATGAACAATAATTTATACACGATTTAAACTGCATCAGGTTGTTTCAAAATATATTCAACAGTTTGCTCAACACTTTTCAACAGATCCGCGTCATCATCCGGTATGATTATTGAGAATTCATTCTCCACTTCCATCAACACTTCCACTTGATCCAAGGAATCCAATCCTAAATCCTTGTTGAAATTAGCCTTTGGACTGATCTTATCAACGTTTTTAACATTATCATAATCTTCCAAGATTTCCAAAATACGCTCAGTAATGTTCTCCTTTGTCAATTCTGGTGCTGATGAATAGTGTTTTGCCAATGTAATTGGCTGATTGCGGAGAAGCACAAGGGGTAATTGTCTACTGGTGGTGATAGCTGGTACTCTAAGAGAGTATCTCAATGCATTTAATCTGAACATGTCGTATATATATAAACTTCTTCTTCTTCTTCTCGTCCTCTACTCACTTCAAGTTGGAGAAACAACAAATCTTTTTTGTATTTCAATTTCTGGCCTTTGTTCACCCGTGCCCAAATGGCAGACGCTTGTGTTTTGTGAAAAAAATCAAAAAACAAAAAAACTTTTTGGACAAAGAGACAAAAGGGACAAGACTAAGACAAGAGGATATACCGATCATGTTCCCATCAATGTTCAAAGGAATGATACTGAGGAATTCCACTTCCCTCTTAAGAAGTGCTATCACAAGACAGCCCCTGACAGCAACAACATCAATCAACTCATCTTTGACCTCATTAATACAATCGACTTCTAGATTGAATTTGAATATACAACAACAGAGATATGCTACAATGAATCAAATCAAGAGAGGTGGGGGAAGAATAAAAAGACCACAAAGATCAAACAAGACCCCAGATTTGGACAATTGTCCTATAAGAAAAGGTGTTATCTTGAGGGTAATGATTATGAAACCTAAGAAACCTAACTCAGCTCAGAGGAAAGTTTGTAGAGTGAGATTGACAAATGGTAATATTGTGAGTGCCTACATCGGAGGAGAGGGACATAATGCTCAAGAACATAGTGTTGTCTTTGTTAGAGGTGGGAGAGTGCAAGATTTACCTGGTATCAAATATCATTGTGTAAGGGGTGCTTTGGATTTGAGTGGAGTTGCCAATAGAGCCACTTCAAGATCCAAATACGGGGCCAAGAAACCTCTGAAGAGTACATAGAGCTTAATAACACCATCATCACTTGTATATATATACATCTATATCTATCACTTTGTAATCCATTTGACCATAAAATTGTGTCTTGTACACACTTCTTTTTTCCTTTTGGAAAGCGCACAACAAACCAAATGAAGCACAAAAAAAACAGCGACAGAAAGGAATAAAAAGGAACAAACACCTCATAATCGTCTGAGCATTGAGATACATCAATTCAATTTCAATCGATCAATTAATATGTTACAATTAGAATCAGAAAACCCATTGATCAGAGAAGCATTCTCAAATGCATTCGATGAGAAATATCAACCTGTTAATTTAGATCGTATCGTTACCGATTTCGATTTCACCACTTATCATATATCTACTCCGGAATTTAAAACTAAGATATTATTCTCAATTAATATCAAATGTTGGCCAGATTTACTCAAATATGGAGTATTAGACTTGTTAAAGGCTAAATATGATTCCAACGTACAAATTTTGGATCAAGCTGAACCAGGATGGGATTTTTCATTATATGTTGATTTAGAAAATTTACAATTTGCCAATGAAGAGAGTAAAATTGAATTGATTGAAAATTTGAGTTTGTTGAAGAGAAATGCATTTGCAGCTCCATTTTTAAAAGCCTTTGATCGTTATAACGTCTTGTCCAAGGCACAACCTCCTGATCCAAATAACTTGTACGGTGAAGATAATATCACTTCAGATAATAACAAGGAGGAGATCTTAACCATCAATTATCGTGATCAAGAATCCATTTATATCAAACCTTCAAATGATAGAGTCACAGTTATATTTTCCACCGTTTTCAAAGATGATACCGATAAGACATTATCCAAGATCTTTTTACAAGAATTTAGTGATGCAAGAAAGAGATCAGTACAAAAGGCTCCACAAGTTATCAACTCACATAGAGAACCTCCATTGGAAATCCGTCACTTAACTAAAGGTGGTGTCACCGCTCAAGGTGAGGAATTATCTTATATCACATTTGTCCTTTTCCCAAGACATTTAACTGAGCAAGTGAGATGGAATACAATAACCCATATTCAATTGTTCAGATCCTACTTCCATTACCATATCAAGATTGCCAAATGTTATTTACATCAAAGAATGAGATATAGAGTTAGCGGGTTCACAAAAGTCTTGAACAGAGCTAGAAGAGATAACGATGATGAAGTTGCTGTAGATGGGTCAGGTGTTAAGGAAAGAAGGACAGCTACAGGAAGAAGATTTGAAATTAGAACTTGATCTTGAGTATTTTGTATTGAATTGTATTTACCGCTTCACTTTGGGCTCTTTTATATATACTAGAACATCTTCAGGTATCATTTTCCGAGATACTAAGTAGAGTCGTTTAGGTCCCGAGAGAACTACATTATTGTAAAGAGATGTTTGAGCATACCAGTTCAACATGTATGCCTTCTACATTTAGACTCGTTTTTTGAAAACAAATTTTAAAAAAACGGAAGTTGGGGGCTGTCTATGTCAAAAAAATAATATCAAAATAATCTCAAACAGAACGCGTTAGTCAAAAACATATAAGGTTTACAAAGAGGTTACCTTTAGCAAGACAAGCAAGGTAAAAATGCCAGTTGAATTTGTCAATAAGACAGCTGAAGGTGCTGAGAGGTCCCGTGCGTTAACTGATTCAGAGAGAGCCGATTATTGGCAACTGAAAACTCAACAAATTCAATTGAAAACTCAGCAAATTCAACTGAAAAGTTTAAGATACCAGAACAAGATTCGTCAACTAGAACGTCAGTTAAAAGAGCAGTCCAAACGAAAAAAATTGCAGGGTATTTACTTACAACTGAACAAAGAAAAAGAAGTTAAAAAAACGATGCCAGACACCCCCCAATGAATGAAAATGAAATGAGTCTAAAAATGACATCGGTGTTTCAGCTTATGAATGAGAACATTTTGACCAGTTTTAGAATGCCAAATATTAAAATTAGTATATGAACTTTTAAACCTGTGAAATATTTGAAAGTTTGATTTTTGTATATTATTAATTCACTACACGCCATTAACGACAACATACACTATGAAAACCCCCCTCATAAACCCAACATACTGTTAGAATTACGGTTTAGAAAGAACAAATAATACAGCAACTGAATTAAAAGTTGAATATCGGAAATTTGGCAACAATCAAAGAACAAATAGCAAAGCTTCCAAAAACCACAAGACCAGGCCTATATAGATTTCAACGTAACAGTTTTTTCAATGGATTTGAGATCTTCTAAATTTCCAATAGACATGTGTTGTGAATAAAAGTGCATCAGCTCATTTAATTCGAAGATATTGTATGATCTAACCAGGGGCATCAGCACTATTGGTGGGATAGTGATCGACAAAGTCATCATCAATAATACAACCCAATCTTCTATCATATCCAGCACGCAAAGAAAAACAACCAATATCGAGGATAAAAACATTTTAAAAAAAAAGAATAGAAGGACTTAGGCAAACAAGCCCGGATTCAATTCTGATCCGCCATCGTCGTTGTTACTTGGCTTGATCACAGTGGAAATAAGCGTTGTCAAATTCTCTCGCTCATTCCTTGAGAATGAGTAACCTCCTTTCTCGTAATCGACTGGGCTGAACATCATGAGGAGCTGAACTAAGTACAAGACGTAGTCGTAGTAACCGTCATGCACCAACTCATTTTTGTATGGATAGATCTGTCTCGTCGCTGTTATTCTATTTACCGGTTGTTGTAAATGCAAGTCGTGATACAACTCCTCTGTAGTACCATTCTGGTAAAGTTTGAAAATTTTCTCAACTGAATTAGTGGTGATTGATCTGTCGATTAAAGTAGTAATAGATATTGGACGTTCATCAGACCTAGACCTTTTGGGAACTTCTATGTATAAGGATAAGTTATGACTTTTTCGAAAGCATGAGTAATCTTTGTAATAATTTTCAGAATGAATATACAGCAGCCGATCTTCGCCGAATAATTCTTCCCAGCTGCTATATCTATGCAAAGTTGGGTTACCATTAAATAGTTCATCGTAATCAGACTTATGCAATCTTTGATCTTGAGGTGAAAGCTTTTCAATCTCGATTGTTTTGGGGATATATATTTTAAGAGCGTCAGGATGATCTATAGTAGATAGAGAACAAATAGTTTCAATGAAGGAGATCAAGGAAAAGACAATGATGAAACCTTGAAGTAAACGTTTTAAGTAAGACTTTATTACTTTTTGATAGTCTCTCTTACGTGGCGTAGTTTGACTTTCGATGTCCCCTTTCTCGGAGAGTTTAGTGATTTGAAGAGTTTCTTTGTTCGGTTGCAAACCTCGAAATTTAATCGGTGTCTTCTCATTTTGTTCCATCATGGTGGCAGCTGCTTTATCTGTTCTAGTTATTCGGAAGAGGAAATAAAATTAGTCTCATGATTATTCGGCTCCTTCTTATAAAACCAAATGAACAGAACAAAGTTATTGCTAAGCTCAAAGAAAGTGTCGATTTGAAGACAATCTGCTAAATTCATCCTCAAGAAAATATATATTTTCAGCCGCAAAGGGCTCTTCGAGAGTATCCAGTAAAATCGAGAACTATTTTCTTCCGGAATTACTTCACCAAAAGATTAATACAACTTTGTTCCTCAACGTTCACAGAGGGGGTATGATCGCATATTCTCCTTTAAGAAAGTACAACCTATTTCACCTGGTCAAGAAGGAATGAATGAGACCCAAGGGCACATCCGTCATTCTCAAGTGAAAATTCGTGACTCACAAGTGGATATCAATGGAACCTTATAAGCTTAGTCTACACAATTGAACAATTCAATTGTTAGTGTCTGTGAAAGAGTGGTTGATGCAATCGAACGACTTCACAGACGGAGAGTATATCAATCCCAAAATCTGAAACTACTTGGGTATTTACCGATGAGATGATGATGATAGCTCATAGTTCTTTAGCTGATCTAACTTGACTTCGATATTGTAGTATTCTTCTAATGTTCAATTCTCTCTTTATATAATTAGTCGTACCAATTGGATCAAATTACTCTTTTGGGTGTGTGTTTTTTTTTTTCGCTTTTTTTGTCTTTTTTTTCGTTTGTGGTCGACGAATGTTAAATGTATTGAAAACAAGGAACACATTTACGTATATCAATCAATCAATTAGTATTAATATATAATTTAAGATGTCATTCTTTGGATTTGACCCGTCCGGTCCACCTTCGGGTAAACCGTCCAAGAAAGATGTAGAATCATATGATGATTTCGAAGAGACTTATGAAGGTTTTGGAGATTATCCAGCAGAGGCTGACGATGCTTTAAATGCTGAAACTTTTGGTGATGATATTGAAATTGGTAAAGACTTCGACTTTGGATCTGTTGGTGCAGATACAGCGCCTCAACAACCGGCTCCCCAAAGGCATGACACCTCCAAATTGAGTTATGCGAGTGCTGCTCAACAACAACCAGTTGACGATATCTTACAACCAATGGCTTCATTATGGGGTTCATCAGATCCTTCTTCATCAACACAATCTCAACAGAGCATGCCACAGAGACCAGAAGAAAAGATCTTGTCGTTGGAAGAGATCGAGGCTCAATTATTGGAAGGTTCAGGTGCAGGAAACTCAGGACAAGTTCATCCGCAACAAATTCCTCCTCATCAAATGTTTCCTCCACCTCCTGGTGCATTCCCTAATTTTATGTTACCTCCAGGAGCTCCAGGATTTCCTCCTCCTCAAATGATGTACAACAATCAACCATTCCCATTTCCTCCACCTCCAATGGGAGTTCGTCCTCAATTTCAACAATCACTTCCAATCCCATTACAACAGCAACAACAATCACATCAGCAACAACAACAACTGCCTGCCATTCAACAACAAAGGCAGCAACAGTTCCAAGCTCCACCTCCTCACCAACAGCAGCAACAACAACATTTCCAACACCTGCCTTCAGCTCAACCACAAGCTTTGAAGCAACCAGGTCAAGATCACGGAAAACCAGATTTATCACAATTCCCAGTCTTGGGCTCATCTGAGCCAGATTCCAACGTTGGTAATGTTCAGCCATCAACAGAGGAACATCAGCAATTCCAGAATGTACCTCCTCAATTGCAACAACAACAACAACATTTATCTCAACAACATCAGCAACAACGTAATCGTAGTCAATTCCAAAATCACAGTCAAAATCCAAATCAACAACACCAATATCATCAGCAACGTCCTCAATACAATCAATTGAACAATCCTGATTTGTCACCAGAAGAACGTGCAAGATTGTTACGTCGTCAAGAAAAAGTTGCCAGAATTACCAAATATTCAGGTGTTATGAATCCTCGTGATAAAGATTATGTTACAAGATTTCAATTGTCTCAAATCATTACTGAAGATCCATACAATGAAGATTTTTACTATCAAGTTTTCAAAGTTATTAATAATCAAGGTACAAATCATATCGATGGTATGAGTTCAATCGCACAAAATTATTTGGAACAATCTGGTCATAGATTAGGTGGTAAACATAGAAGAGTAGATGTAGCATTACAAAGAATGCAGCAACAAGTTTCCAAGGCCGTCACTGTTGCCAAGGAAAGAGGACCTAAACAGGGAATCTTGACTAGAGAAGGTGCATTGGGTAAAGTCAGTTATGGTACAGTCAAACAACCAAAGACAAAATTGGTGATTAGAGCTAAGGAAGGTGATATTGAAATCAATGCTGATAATGTTCCTCATCCTCCAGCAGAATTGAAATTCAGTAAATCTTCAAGAAAATTCCATTTATATTTGATTGAAAAATTATATGGTATCACATTGAGATTTGAATCTATGGAAAGAGAAAGTTTAGCTATTGATAACACTGAGTTGGTAGAGACAATTTTCAACAAGGATGATTCTAATGATGAATCATTCATTTACATTTTCAATTATGAAAAGGGTATGAAGTTATTCCCAAGATTTTTCAGATTTTTATCATATGAGGAAAAATTGCAACTTTTAACGTTAATCTTTAAGAATTTACAAAGAATTGACATTATTATGAAATCGTCGTACAAAAATTACGATGATTCTATAATTCCAACAGACATAAACAAAAAAATTGAAACTTTCCAATTGAATGTTTTGAAAAACTTGGTTTTATTTTTATCAGAAGCTAAATTTTCTGAAGTTTTAAACTTGTTAATCGTCATATTGACACAAAACAACTTGTTGTTTTTATGTACCACCAAAATTGGATTATCATTCATCACGATCTCAATTTCCAGATTGGAATTGATCAAACAAGAATTTGCAAATAATTTATCCGCCGATGACTTGTCAACTTGGTCAAATGTTTATGACAGTTTATTCCAACATTTAGAAGGTAAATTAACTGAAATTTTCCCACCAGCTTTATCATCTGCTAAAAACATTGAAAATCATTCCAGTGAAGATGATTCATATATATGGCAATTCTTGGCATCTTTATCATTGGCTGGTAAATTAAACCATCAAAGAATTATTGTTGATGAAATCAGAGATGAAATATTTGGTGTTCAAAAGAAGGCTAAGAATGATATCATTCTGGGTAATTATGACAGAGCCAATAAGATGATTGGCAATTTGAATTTATTCTTGAACGTTATGGGTTTGAAAGCTAACGAAGATGATATCTCGGAGTTGAATTAGTTTTTTCCTTGCTTGCTTGTGTGTGTGTGTGTATTATTATATTATTATACAATCAAAGAACATGCTTATATTATTAAATCTTTTTTTCTTCATTCTAATTCAATTCTTCCATTCACTATTTCTATATACAAAGATCATTTGAAAGCTTGTAATGCACTTTCCAATTTCAACTCCATCTCTTGCCATTCTGCCTCACACTCACTTAACGCTGTGATAGCTCCACCGGCACCTATTCTCCAAATGTCGTACACTGAATCATTCTCTAAATCATCGCCATATTTGAAACAACTTCTAATCACCACTGACCAATCACTCTTGTTGTTACAAGAATAATAACCACAAACACCACTGTATATTCCTCTTCTTTGATTTTGTTCCAATTTTTGTAAAATTTCAACAGATCTCTTCTTTGGTGCTCCAGTCATTGATCCCGGTGGTAGCGATTTCGAAAGAATGTCTAGCCCATTATACGGAGAATTTTTGAATGAACCGTTGATTACTGATACTAATTGATACACCGTCTTGTATTCTTCCACAGTCATGAGTTGTACCACATCAATGTCATTTAAAAAAGTGTATAGATCATGTCTGATCAAATCAACAATCATCAAGTTCTCACCCATTTCCTTTGGAGTTTTCAACAATTTTGTCAGTTTTGCCAATGTCATTTCCAATGATTTCTTCACTGTTCCTTTAATAGGACGTAATTGACAAAATTCATCATTCCATGATAAAAACCGTTCAGGTGAGGAAGAAAGTAACTCGGCGTTGTCAAATTTTATAAAACAGGAATAAGGTGAGGGGTTCTTGATAGTCAATACTTTGTATATATCCCAAGATGAGATCCTCGATGGGATTTGCAATTTCGTACTGGTAGTTAAACACAACTCATAAGAGTCACCTTTTTGTATCTCCTCTTGACATTTCTGGAAAGCGGCAATATAATTGTCCTTTTGTGGAGTTTCCACTTTGATCTTCTCACCAACATGGAGCAAATCGTTGACTGATTGCAGCTTGAAATTATCTTGAGGAGTGATATTTGATAATGTCATCGCCATGTCATCAATCCATGCATCATCATCTGGAGAGATACTAACGATATAATGTTTATTATTTTTCAAATCGTGTAGTATCATTCTTTCAATAAAACAAAGCTTCGTGTCGGGTATGTTGTCCTTTGTAATATTCTCTAGTTTAGATAAATCAATGAATTCTCCCTCTTCATATGAAAAAAACCCAATCAATCCACCAACAAAAGGGAAATCGTTGGCTTTTCCCTTGGTATCAAACAAGAGCGGGCCCATGTAATTCGCGATAAAAGACCATATCGAATCTATAGTAACACTCTTCTTCTGCATTTGTTTGCTATTCCATTTTGATAGTATCACCTTTTTAGGGTCTTGCGTAGAGTGCGTAATGACATCTGACACATCTGTTATTGGTAATCCTATTATGCTCCACTCACCAGGAGGCGATGCGCTATTCAACAATACGAAACCGTTTCCATTCATTTTTAAATGATCACATATCTCAATGTTTGAATTATTGATGGAAACTTCCTTATACTTGACATCGTAAACATTACGCAATCGAGGCTTTAAAAGTGGGACAGGTTTAATAACATGTTCATCGTGATTTAAATCACCTTTGCCGATGATTCGATTTTCATTACAAGTTTGAGCAATTTGCCAGAAATTCTTCATTAAAATGTCACCTGCTTCTGAACATATTGATTCAGGATGATATTGAACACCATAATGTGGGAATGATTTGTGCTTTGCAGCCATTAATATCTGTTCTCTGTCATCATCAGTGTACGCTAATGGGATTATCAGGTCATTTGCCTCGTTCAATTTCACATATATGGAATGATATCTAACACTTTTAAAGTTTTTCAAATTTTGAAATAATAACTCATCATCATCATGTATCACTTGAATATCATAAACTTGGCCATGTTTGACATTCTCCAAGTACATCGTCAGACCACCATGAGCATCACATAGACATTGGAATCCTAGGCAAATTCCTAGTATCGGTATATCATGTTTTGTCAATAAATAAGGAATCATTCCAACGTCTTGAGATGACCTTGGATCTCCCGGTCCTGGACCGATTATTATAGCATCAAAATTTTTGATGAAATTGTCTAATGAATCATATTCGGTGGTGCTGAAAGTGTCATTATGAATTGTATACACTTTGGCACCCGTTGCTGTTTCTATCAAATTTTTTAAGTTGAATGTAAAGGAATCATATGAATCCACCAAGAGAACTGACATGTCTTTCTATGATGATTGTTTATGGAAAACACAAGATGAGCAAAGTATTATATTATGAGTTCCTGCTAAAACGAATGAACAAGGCTTCTTGTCAAGAATAGAAAAGGCAAACAAGGATTATTGCAATAAAGAGACACCGTATTTTGATTCAAACTTTCTCTCTTTGCTTAGACCCTTTTGTGTGAATAAATTTTTTCTTTTCCCTCATCAAGTTATTTATTTGGTAACAATAAGAGAGTCCATACCAATAGATGGCCATGTTTTTCTTTAAATAACTCCACTGAGTCCTTGACTAGAGGATTACAAAGTTATAGCGACATTGAAGTGTATTGGAAATTGAGTGAGTTTGCATGTTCTCTATATACATATATATACACAAGGTTGATGAAATTGGAAATGGAAAATGGAAAAACTAAACCAACTAACTAATTAACAGACTTTGGATAAGAGGCCCTTGATCAGATCGACATAGTCACCTTTAATGATTATTTTTTGACTTTGTTGGACAATTTTAAACTCCTTAGCAGGTATCTTTGGTAGCAGTTTGATTAAATCAGTTCTTAACTGTATCACATTACCTGACACTTTTCTAATCTCTGTATATGCTGCTTTTGATTTGATTGTAAGATAAACTGGTAAATGACCATATTTACTTCTTTTGATAAAATAAGCTGGATGTCCACCTCCAAATGGTTTTGCACCAAACACTTCTTCGGCTCTTATATCTGAAATCTTTGGGAATATAGGAGTTGGTTTAGGAATAGTGGATGTGACATTGTTTGGTATTTTGGTGGAGTTCAGCCTTACCTGGGCTCTTGTTATTTGTAAAGCTATTCTAGTACTGTTGAACATATTGTGATATCCTCTTGTCGTTCTAGTTCTTGTTGTTGTTGTTGTTGAACAAAAACTTTTTGAAGAATTTTTTTGTTTTGGAAAATTGAAATTTTTGTGTTTGAAGCAAACGACTGGACAACTAGTTACAGAGACAGGATGCTGACCATTGAGACTATTACAAAGAGAGTGGAACCGATGATGGGGGAAGAGTTCGATATCGCATTGAGCTACCCTACATCATTGAACCAACTGAAAAGATCACCAATCACTTGCTTTGTCAGTAAAAATGGTTCCAATGAAGAGTTTGGAGCATATATTTATTCCATCATGAATGTAAGTTCAAAGTCAATTATATCCCCCCATAACGTATAGGCAAGGCACTAACCGACAATGACAGCCCAAGACATTGGAAGTTTATCAGACTGTTTTAAGCAATAGCAATGAGCTGTTACTCGATTTGACAAAGAGACTCTCGTTATTGATAACGAAGAAGTACAAAGTTCCTAGTTATGTAGCTATAAGTGGTGGAATACAATTAGATGAGAGTGTGATATATATTAAAGAGATTATCAAGGTCATAGACACAACGCTCGAATCTAAGAGTGTGTGAATGATGACAACAATAACAACAAGAGAAACTCAACCATTGACTACTACTACGTTCACTACTCTCATATTGTTATTATAATTGTGTACTAAGTATTATTAGCACCCAAAAAGAAAGTCGACGTGATAAACTTAGAAGAGGAAGCTGATCTGCAGGGATTCTTAAAGTCTGAAGGAGATGAAGAGTTTACGGAATAAGAGATGTCAAAGCCAGCTGTAGTGGCGAAATACAAGGACACAACAAGTGCATTTAATGACTTCCAAAAAGGAGTTAAAAGCTCCTAGAAGAGGTGAAGTATTTACAGTAGATCAACAAAGAATGGAAGATGAATGAATCCTTAGACTTCAACTGAATCAGCATTAATATATTAATAATGACGAAAATTTGAAAAATGATTTGTAGTTTCAAAGACTATTAAATGAGAGTGATTTCTTAGGTAACTCCAAGAATAATTCTCAGGTGCTTAGTTGAATCTATAAACAATCTGTAGATCATGCTGGGAAAGCTCGAAAGCGTGCATTTTATTCGAGAATAAACCTATTTATGAAACCAATTATAACTTGTCACACAAAAAACTGCCAGTGTCAATGAGTAAAGATTTTAAACATTCCACCAAACTGAAAATATCCAAGTACCAAAAGGATGCCAAAGAGTATAGTATCATCTTATCCAAGACTAAAAAGGGAGAGTTTAGATATTGATTCAAAGGTAAAGGGTCGACTTTTATATTTGAAAAAATCGGTACAGGTGTCTCAAAACATTCAACAAAAATGAGAGATAGATGTTTTAGAATAAATAGCGTGGGAAACAGTACAAGGATTAGTTGATAATTAGATTAATGGCCCAACTTTGAATAAAGATGAAAAGAAGTGAAAAAGGGGAGGAAGGTGAATTATATAGGATATATTTAAGTCTTATGATCTAAACACAATTTTTTCAAAAGTCACACAGATCAAACAGCAAGATCCCGGTTGTGCCAAATATCCTCTTTACCTTTGTCATTTCCTTGAGATGATCCAGGGCGTCCATAGATTTATACGAATGCGTAAAATCTATGATCTTCACAACGTCATCATTGAGGAATATTAAATTCTCCACCTTGACGTCGTTAAGTATGATGTTTACCAGGTGTAATTTCCTGTACAGTTCGTAAATGTTTTTTTGAACATTCTCTGTTATCACTATGGAATCGTTGACATTATTCGATAGATCCTCTAATAAAATATAACAACCCTGATATCTATCATAAGGCACACCTGATTTTACAGTTGAATCTCTAAACAAACCGTAAGCGTAGACATATGGAATAATATCACCCATTAGAGATTTTGCAGACTCATATATCATGACCTCATTAATTGCCCTGTTTGCTAATTTTTCGAATGAGTAAAAGGAATAATCACTGTCAAAAATTTTGGCCACAGAGGTGTCAGATACTGAATCAAGATTGAAAGTATCTGATCCATCCTATGCTGCCAAGAACGGGGTGCTCTTGACAACTATAGTTTGTGAGTTCAAGTCATGGCCACAACAGATTTCATAAAGTATCATTTTGTCCAAGTGAATTTTAAACTCCTTAAAAAAGAGTTCCTCGTTGAAATGAAATTCCTTCTTGATATGTAGATTCTCAGATACTGGTGTGTAATCAGTTTGGAGAGAATCAGAGGCGCTAAAGAATCTTGCGCTTTCACTTGGCTGTTCCGATCCACTCATTGCAGCGTGATAGTATTGCTCAAAAGCAGCTCCAGAGCCTGATGTGGGGTTTCCAGTTGCACTGGAGTCTCGGCTTCCCGCAATGCTTAGACCTGAAGAGCTACCATTGTCAAGCCTTACATCATCTGCACTGGTGTTAACACTGGTATTAGCACTGGATTTGGCACTGGAGTCAGTACTGTTGCTTCCAGATTTTCCGTCGCTTATTTTTGGACGCCTCCTTTCTATTTCCATCAAAAATTCATCGACTTTACTTTGGAACCTTAACTGACTATCTCTTTCCTGATTGCTTTGCCAAAAAAAAACTAAGAAGAAATGTTCTTATGAGTGGGTGACTTGTTGGAATCAAAAAATGTTTCAGTTGCACACAATTTGCATAGACATCCCTAACGAATGCAATGGAGCCTTCAAAGATGTCGGAAGTTGTGGAGTTGGTGGATTCGGGATATCTCTTGATCAAAGATTTGTCTTCACCTATAATAAATTTTTCATCAAGCTCGATGAAACTAATTGACGTATAGTCACTTAATATGAATTTCTTTACGCCTGAATGCACCGATTCTGTAACCAATTTTGTTAGCGTTTGTTGAAAAGTTGTTACCATCTTCCCCAAGAACTTTTGATATTGTGGAACCGCAATCGGAATAAAATTGTTATCGAACTCAATTGAGGTATTGGAAGGAGCTTCACCTTTGAAAGAATCCGGTAATTCAGGTAATCCACGGAGGGTTTGATAAGTGTTACCGATAAAACTATACGGCGTCTTTGTCTCGCCGATTCCCATCGGCAAAACTAAAACTGACTTTCCTTTGTACTTGTAATGTAAACCCAAGGCATAATCGGGTCTGCAGTTAAGACCTACATGTCTTAAGGTCCTTTGAAAGCCTGACCACGGCGTCAAACATGGTCGGGTTTTAAAACCTAACGATCCTTCAGGCAAAGGTATCCAGTATAACTTTTGTTTTCTTTTAAAATATTTTTCAACTTGTTGTACTGATGTTGTGTTTCGTCGTAGGTTTTCCACATTTTTCAAGATGATATTCTGTAGTGGATTGTGTAGGTGAGTCTTATAAGCTTGTTCTACTTCGTATTCGTGGCCTAAACCTTCTGGAGAATCATCTGTCCAAGCAAAATCATCTGATGCGTTGAGAATGATGTCACACGTGCCAGGTTTCAGCAACTCTTGCATCAAAGGTCTTACATATTCATTTATGAATTCATCGATTGACATTCCGTTCTTCACAACGGATACAGTAAACCTTTCCGATTTTCCATAACGAAGATTTGGAATGGTAACCTGCTTCCCAAGAATCTGAAAAGTAAATTCTGATTCGTCATCATTGGGTTGTGATGGTGAATTTCTCACAGGAATAAAATCCAGTTCTTCATCTATTTCTGCCTGAGGCAGTCTTGTACTCATTAGATATTTCAACCGATCATCTGAGTTCAATTTGAAGAACTGGTCACAAGACTCTTGAGAGAGCTTTCCATCGTCAGAGATTGGAATATTCGGAAAATGGAAGAAATTATGTGACATTATTGAGCTGCGATTGAAAAGTTGTTTGTGTTTGTGTTGTAATAAAATATAAACAGTACAAAAAAAAAATTGGGGATGACATTATAATATACTCTGCCAAAATTCGAAGCTTAATCAAAGCTACAGAATTGTTTCTTAGATTTACAGAAGCCAACATTGATTCGTGTGGTATGAGCACAGTCGGTTACTTCATTATGTTACAAGCCGCCCTCCATTCCCTTGGTATTCCAAAACAGTACACTTACTCATCAACTGTCAATGTGAACGATGAAGTCTACTAAGCCAAATTGACCTTTTCTAGTGACAAAAAGAAGGCGAAAGAAGCTAAAACTGTATAATTCAATACCAAAAAAAATTGACTGAGAGAATCTGTCATTGTTAATGGGAAAAAAATTCCATTCGAAAAGTTAGGTGAATCAAGTAATAGTGTAGGGGATTAATTGCGGTTGGCTAGTTATGTAGCTATAAGTTGTGGAATACAACTAGATGAGAGTGTGATATATATTGAGAAGATCATCGAAGTTATGCAAATTCCCCTCGAGTCGACTGATATCTGAATGACGAGAACAGCAAACTAAAATAACAAGACGAAGTCTCTCTATTGACTACAACTACTAGTACTACTACTCTCAGTTAATGTTACCATTGCAAACTATTACCCAAAGAGGAAGTCGATGAGATAAAGCCAAAAAAAAAAATTTTTTTTTCACAAAATTTTTCTTAAGAGAGAAGAGTTTTCTGTGTTTGTTTAATATATATTCACTTGTAAGATATAAGGATATAGAGATATAGAGATAAAATATGGAAGTTAACAGACCACAGCAGAGACTGCAGACTTCGCGTAAGGGAAAGAAGTCCTGGAGAAAGAATATAGACATCGACGAAGTCGAGCATGGACTCGAGCTGACGAGAGAAGACTTGAGATTGTTAGGTACTGATAAGGTTGATGAGTTGAATTCTCTTGAGTTATATACAGTTGACACTGTTGGAGATGATAAAATCAAAAGTAAATATACAAAAGACTTGAAAACATTGAAATCTACTGAGATTTTACAACAGAGATCAAAGGCTCCAGCTTTAAATATCGAAAGAAACAATAAAAAAATTCAAGGTGTATCAAAGAAAGAAGTTCATAGATTGATGAAATTGGCCGGTAAGGTACAAGGGGAGACTCAAGTCAAGACTATCTATGAAAAAGAAGGTCTTATAAACACCAAGGCTGATCGTGATTTATGGGGCAATGAAAATGTTGAGTCAAGCAAAAAAGTTGCTGTACCAGAAATTTATACCAAATCAAGTGCTATCAGTTTTACACATCCTACCAAGATTCCAGAGACTTTAAAAGAAGCCCCTATCAAATTGAAGGCAAACGAAATCGTACCGCATGCAGGTAAATCTTATAACCCATCTCTTGAAAGTTGGGAGGGATTAATTTCACATGAATTCAAGAATGAAAAGGAGAAGGAAGATAAGAGGTTAGAATTAGAAAGAGAAAAGGAAAGAGTTCAGCATTTGATTCAAAACTTTGACGATAAGGGAGAGTTATCATCAGACGACAGTGGTGATGATGACGATGAAGAAGATGAAGTTGAAGATAAGAAGACTGAAGAACTGACATCCAAATCTTCATTATCAATAAATGCACCAGTGGAGATGAAGAGAAAGACCAAGGCTCAAAGAAATAAGGAAAAGAGAAATAAACAAAGACAATTATTAGAAGATGAATTAAAATCGTTAAAAGTTCAAATCAAGGAATTGGAAAAATTACCAGAAATCATTTCCAGTATTGATTCTAAACCTGTACAAGTCAAGAATAAGAAGAGAAAATCAAAATTGTTCAAATATGAAAATATCGAACCTCAATTGGAAGTTAAATTATCCGATGAATTGACGGATTCATTAAGAAAATTACAACCAGAGGGGAATTTGTTATATGATGAAATGATGAAATTGCAAAATGATGGTAAAGTTGAAACGAGAAAAATTGTTTACAAGAAGAGAAAATATCTGCCAAAGATTACAGATAAATGGACTTATAAAGATTTTAAATAACTCTTCAATCATTAATAAAATAAAAATGCATTATTATCAACACCTGTTTTGATCTCTTTTATGTAGCTAAATGTAACCACACCAAGTACAAAGACGACAAACTTTTCAATCTCCACGGAGATTAAAGAACAAAAAAAAAACACCCACTACTTAAAACAGACAAAAGTGACAACTACACAAAATACAAACATAGATACGAAATGTCTTCTCTTCATGCACCCAAGACATTGATCCTTCTCCCATGCCATTCCATATGGAAGTTCTACACAACGATTAACATCGAATCCCCCGGCATCGATCAAAACGAATGGTCATTACTGTCCTTCCAAATAGAATCCCAAGATCAACTCATTTTCATCGAGCATTTGAAAAAATCCATCCAGTTAATAGATGAGAACGATGACTCTGTATTAGTGATTTCCGGAGGCGCCACTAAAAATGATACTGGCCCCATCACAGAGGCACAGTCGTATTACTACCTTGGTTTACAACTAGGTTTGATCAACGAGACTAACAAGGGCAAAATCGTGTTGGAGAATTTCGCAAGGGACTCGATGGAGAACTTGATGTTTAGTACAATGAGATTTCACCATATTTACAATGAGAGACCACAAAGGATTATCATTGTTGGGTTCGAGTTCAAGAGACATCGATTCATACAGAATCATGCGAAATTCTTACAATTTGATGAAGATAAAGTGGAGTATATCGGTTTCAACCCAGTTTTAATCAATGAAAATGAACAAGTGAATAAGGAATTCTTGCAAGATACTGAAAATTTAGAGTATAAGCACGCTGTTCAACACTTTGATGTCGATCCAATAGGAATTAAGAAACAATTGATGGGTAAGAAAATCAGTAGGGATCCGTTCCATAATGGTGCTGAGTCAAATTATGTATCTCAATGTGAAGATATAACGTTGGATCAAGTGGTGATTGATATTGAGTTGTTGAAATATTACACAAGAGATGAAATAGAGGCAAATCTGCATATTTGTAAAATTTATAAATTCATAGCCGATTTGAAATAGAAATATATACACACAAACAATATTATGCTAGTAGTTTTCAAAACTACTAATCATTTATAGAAACACCAATTTCATCATTATCAATTTTATCTCTGAAATTTCTTGTATTTATTTCAATCTGTTCATCGTTATCTTCATCAGTTGAATCACTTTCTTCTTCACTTTCAACAACTTCATTGATTTTTTTAACATCATCAGCCGCCGATGATGCTTCCAAAAGCATATCTAATTCCTTCTGTCTCTTCACTAAAAATGGTTTCGTCAATAATTTCTTCTCAATACTGGCAATCTCCCTTGAAATTGAGTTCAAATATACTTCACTATTGTTTGTTGACCTATTGTAGAAATTCTTGACATAGTTGAATTCATATTGATCATCACCTTTCAACTCCAAGACGTAATCATGATATTTGATCAACAATGGACGATGTGATAAAGTCACTATGGTGAATTTCTTTTTAATCAATAATTCGTACAAGTAATCTTCCAGATCAAATGAGATGGCATTTGTTGACTCATCTAATATGATGAATTTCTTATTGTGGAAAAGTATTCTGGCAATAATCATCTTTTGACGTTCACCTCCAGATAACAAACTAAACCATGGATTATTTCCTTGACTCTCCTCTGATGGTGAATAATTCAAATCATTGTTAAATCTTTCAAGCAAGTATCCTAACCCAACTTCTTCCAATATATTTATCAATACGTCGTCAGTTATACCCTTTGATAACATTTGAGAATAATTCAATGGATAAATGATCTGGTCTCTCAAGTTTCCCACGTTTAAAAAATACGATTTTTGACTAACAAACATGATATCTTCATCAGCAGGTCTTGATAATAATCCCTTATAAACAGGCCAAATGGAGGCAATAATCCTCATTATTGCCGTTTTACCAACACCATTTTTACCCAAGATCAATAAATTAGACCCTTCACACATTGTAAAATTCAAAGAAGAAATCAAAGTTGTATTTGGTGGAACCACAACAGGTACTTCTTCTAATCTTAAACCTTGATAATGGGTTTGTGTAATTCCCTTGATGTGATCAATGCTTTCACAACCATAAGCAAATTCTTTTGAATGAACTTCATGAAGATTAATCAACAAGGTGAAAATTCTATCTGTGTATCCTGACAATCTGGATAAATCCTTTATCGAAAACATTAATCTACTACCAGCATCCAGTAAGGACAACATTAACCGCTTATTAACGATAAACTGTTTCATGTTTTTATTTTCATTCTTAACACCTCCTTTAAAGTTGAAAAAAATAGGGATTGCTGCAAACAAATAACCCAAGGCAGACCAAGTATATTTCAAGATGTAATCTTCATAAAATTGATAAACAAATTTGATCTTGTATTCCTTTGTCAATTGTCTCATAAGATTATTGAAAATTGAAGCAATTTTAAACCGTTCTAAATGAATTCCTTTGTAAAAGGAAATCTCCTCACAATTGTTGATCAAATTCAAATTATAATTGTAAAAAACCCCTTCAAGATGAGTTTTTTGCTTCATCAATTTGCTAAAATTAGGAGATCTCGTTTTCAAAAAATACCCAGTGATGAAGTAATTGACGAATATACCAATAATACCCAGTGATCCTAAATTGTCTCTAAGATATATACTGAAAAATATCAAGTCCATAAATGGCTTACCAATACTACTGAACAAGGAGGTTAAACTAAGTGAGAATTTTTTCACATCTTCAGTAATGTATTGATCGATATTTTTCAAATCCTTGAATTGCAACTTGTAATAAACCATCAACTTGTCAAGGTACATGTCATGTATGTACCTGATTAAATTAGTTCTGAAATTCAATGCTAATTTCTTGGTTAAGAACTTGATCGAAGCATTGGTAAATGAAGCTGGAAATGCTAACAAGAACCAATATACTAAATCTCTCAGGAATTTCTTCCCATTCAAGCCGATCAAATCCTTGACAATGGTACCATCCAACTTTGTCACTAACAACGATAAATAAGTCCTGCTTATTAAAAAAAAGATTTGTAACAAGAGTAACGATGTGTTTTTATCAAAGAACTTTGGGATAAGTATCAATCTCCATATTAAAAACATCTTCTTAACAAAGGCGGAATTGAAGATATTCGATTGATCATTCAAAGATGAAACCAAAGCCTTGAATTGTAATTGATCTGACGTATATTTGTCATAATTCAAGGATGGTATGATTATTTTAATTGTTTTGTTCTCCTTGTAAGGAACATATATTTGTCTTGAACCATTGCCCAATTTCAAAGAAGATTTCGACTTCTTCAAAACCACATTGTTTTTGTTTCTTAGCGCCTTCAACAGTTTCTGTATATTATAAACAATCGCTATTGAATATGAGGATAATATAGTGATTAAGAACAAGACAAAATATCTGGATTTCAATATTTGTTTATCATGTAATAGTACCGATAATTTCTTCCCCCTGACGAACTCCTTTAGCTTTAATAGTACTGGAGCGTTTGAGATCAGTCTATCAATATTCATCATGTATCTATATAAGTATCAACTAAATAACAATGATGAGTGAAAATCTATTAAATAAAGCAGTTGCTCATCTTATATAAAACACTTCCTCATCATCATCATCATCATCCAGCGAATCCCTGTGGAATTGATTGACATGTGAAAATTGCAACAATATGAGGGGATGACTTCTATATCGGGAAATAACTCGCTCTATCCCAATATGGTCAGTTTATGTAATTTTTTTTCCTTCCACAAACGACAATTTTGCCATAGACAGAGAGAGAGAGAGACAACAACAAGAGTTCAGACGTGGAACATCAGTATAACGGCAAAAGATGATTGAAATAACGTGTAATGATAGGTATGTATCATCTCACGAGAACAAGAAAGCACTAGTCAACTTAAACTGCTACTAACCGTACCCCTAAAGATTGGGAAAGAAAATAAGAGTCAAATGTTTGCCCACAGACACCATAGAGGATTTCAAAAAAATACTATCTTTACAGATTGGCACCTCATACGATAAAATCATATTGAAGAAAGGATATACGATATTCAAAAACCATATCACATTGGAAGACTATGAGATTAATGATGGTATGAACTTGGAGTTGTATTACAGTTGAAGATTGGAGACCAATAGAGGACACACAATTTTTTATCATCATTAAATATTATCATTTCATAAGAAATAGTCTATGTAAGGAGCCTTCCTATTTAGTTGTTTAATCTCATTTGAATTCTTAGCATTATCAAACCCATTACCATTATCGTACTCGAAAAAATCCTCGTCACTCATGATCCCATTGAAATCCGTTGTTAATTTTTTAAATTCTTTATCACTCTCTGGTGATGCATCAAACACATTAAACAAATAACTATCTTCATCATTATAACTGTTGAAAACTTCCATTATCGACAGCTTGTTCCCACATCGATAACAGTAATTAGGTGCAGACCACACTGTTGTGACTTTGCCGCCCCAAAATATCTGGAAACCTTCATTGCATAATTGATGTGCCCTTAATATTTTATTGAACCCATTAACTGATAAAAATTTATTGACAATGTTTACACCAAACTGGTAACCAGCACCTCTGGAACTTATTTGGAAATTCAACAAATCCAAATCAGGATCTGACCAAACCAAATCAGCCATAGGCCCATCATGCGGTATCTCTTTAAATCTATCAATAACCAATATAGAATTTATTGTTTGAATGTTGGGAGATAACCCACCATGAATGCAAAATATAGAATTATCTATGATACACAGAAGTACCAAATAATCAAATATATCTGTAAAATATTGCCATACTTGTGATGAACTACCATATTTATTTAAACATTCTGTGTAAAACCCATAATTTGTCGTTATCTGTCTAGATTCATGATTACCCCTTACCAACGTGATTCTATTTGGATATTTCAACTTCAAGGCAACTAGCAAGCTGATAGTTTCAATCGAATGTGATCCTCTATCAACATAATCTCCTAAGAATAGAAAATTTGTATCAGGAGGGAACCCACCTATGTTGAAAATCTCCAACAAGTCATAGAATTGCCCGTGTATATCTCCTACCACAGTAACTGGAGTCTGTATATGTACGATGTTACTATCCTTTATCAATAATTCCTTAAACTTGAAGCATAATTGTTTTATCACTTGCTCATTTAACAAATTCCCTTTATACAATTGTTCTAAACACTGATCTAGATCCAACGACGTAGCTAGCCACTTGTTAGTTTGGCTCCATAGCCAATATACATATACTTTTCAATTGATTATATACTTACACTCAGATATTTCCTTCGTCATACCTCTGATACACGGTCTGTTAATATCACAAGTCTGACGCTTTTATCGCCAGAGAAACAACACAAAAAACTGTCCTAAACTATTTTCTGTACTGGAAAAAAAAATCAAAGAGAAAAAAATTAAAAGATCTAACTTCAAAAAGTTTAAAAACCTTTGAAATTAGTATATACACTTGGCCAATCGTAGAGGACAATGAAACCCTCAGAGCACGACAAGAGCTCCGCGTCTGAGAATGGAGCTGGTCTGAAACCTTCTTCGAAGGGGGCCAGCCCAAGGGATGCTGTGAGCTCCCCATCAGGCTCAAGAAGATATTCAAATAATACAAATACTAGACAGCAGATTTTGCTGAAGATGCAATCTCCATCGAGCACCACAACTTCGAGCAAGATAAACGTTGAATCCTTAGTTACAAATAGACACCACAACAAGCTCAATGAGATTTTAGACGACTCTATTATCGAAGGTTCCTTGCCTAGCGCAATGTCTACTTTGAACTTTGGTAATAACAAATCAAGACCTCATTCACCGGCAAGATCGTTGTCCAATTCTTCTAGTGGATCATCTCCAAGAAACTTGCTTCCACTGTTATCATCACCATCACAGTTTGCTCCTTCCATCCAACAACAACAACAATTGCCCCAACAACTGATGAGTGTCACCTCAACCAATGGTACTCAGCCCGCAGTTTCAAGAGCACCTTCAGGAACAATCAAAAGAATAAGATCCAAATCGATGAACAAAGGTAATCTTGGAGGAAGTATCAGTCAACTATCTACTCCTTCTGCTGCCAATGGTAGGCCTTCCAAACATTTAAACACCATCCAGGCTAACGTGAAGACGTCTGATAAACATTTACAATACGAAAAGATGTACTTGAAGAAAATGCAAGAAAAGAATAAAGCTAACAATATGATTCAGTTGATAGATGATTATTACACAAAGGGTATCACATCACATGGCGATGAAGAGGAACTGCATTCTAGTGCTGATGAAACATCCGAAGATGACTCTTACGACAATGATGACAGAAAAAGACCATTGAATTTGTTTGGAAGAATCTCTAAAACTGAAATAAAGAGAAATCAATCAAGATCAGATGAAGTTATAAGAGAGGAGAATGATTTGGCTTTGAGTAATGAAAACCTAGTTGCAGGTGGAAGTGATTTATTGATAAATCCAAATATCTTGAACAGTATAGTTCCAGATAATACCATGACAACTGTGGACAATCCATTTGTCTCTGAGAGAATTGAATGGCAATCGATGCTCAAATCGGTCTTGACGGGAGAAGTTGTCAAACAAGAGAAGACAAAGATCAAAGTTCCAACTACTGATAATGAAAAGGAAAGTTATTTACACGCAGCATACAAAGAAAGTCTTTGGATTGGAATAAGATCAAAGATCTATGGAAGGTCTGAAGATGAGCAAAAAAAATTGAATTTCTACTCAAGATCTTTGGCCGACGATACTATCAATGAAATAATGAATTTCAAAATTGTTTATGACGAGATAGATGATGTTCCTAAAGACCGTGAATCAACACCCCATGACGATAAAGCCCGTCAGTCTCATAGAGAAAAAATAGCCTTGGAGCAGGTTACTGATATTTTGAATCAATATGAAAAGATTGAAGAGTTGTGGAGAACTCATAAGGAAATGTGTAATGATAAGCCAGTGTGTCTGACAACAGAGTTTGAAGACAGAATCAACTCATTAAATTCATGGAAATCAATCGTGGAAGCAATCAACCACGAAACAGATGTTTTGAAACAATGGATAGGAAATGATGACTTGGACATTTTGAAAAGCAAAAGCCCTGATTCACCTGCAACTGAAGTACCTGAGTCGTCATTGCGTAGAAATGATGAAATCTTCAACGATGACAGAAGTTTTGTCGAAAGAATCTTGAAAGAAAAGGATATAAATTATATTTTTGAAAGAAGAATTTTGTTGACTCTTGGTCCATGGGTTGAAAAAGCTAAGAAATCATATTTGGAATCAAGACACATATTTGAAATGTTGAATTTACCATCATATCTTGATACTTTGATAGAGTTGGCGAACTTTCCTTCAAGATTGATTAAAGAACTTTTAAACATCAGGTTGGTATATGCTAAAAAGTTGAAGAATCCCACAATGATGTTGATTGATCAAATGATCGATGATTTTAAAACTTATTTAAAAATAGCATTCGATGTAAAGGTGGGTTATATTGCATACTGTTTCCCTGAAGAAGGGTGGAGTTTGAAAAACTACTGGGATCCATCATTCGATGAAACCTTGTTGAATGCTGTAAATTATTATTGTAATTTGTTGAACAGGAAACTATTGGACAGTTCAAGATCCCCAAGTACTTTTAGAACATTTAGAGAGCCAGAGGATTTGGAGAAGGAATGGTTCTTTTTGCAAAATCTTGGTCTTTATGTGGATACTGGTGGTGCATTAGTTCTGGAAAATTTCACATCTATAACTTCGAGATTGGTAACAAGGTTATCTACATATGTTCAAGCTCAATTTCAAGGACCACCAACTTTCAATAAGACTGAGTTAGTGAGGTGGTATAGTTCTGCGATGGAAAACTTTGGTACCATAAGAAGAAAACTTATTAGATTTGTCAATACTTTAAACCAACATTTTCAAAACGCAGTTCTTTTCAATTTGAAAAATAACAAAGTGATGAAACTGTTTTTGGAAAATTTGAAAGAAACTGGTCATTTCTTGGTGTACACGGATAACATTGAGAAAAAGGGTGTTTACTTAATTGCTAATAGTGCCTTATTGAATAAGCCGCTTGAAATTAAGAGATTATTGACCGGTTCACAATTGGGTTCAGATAGAAGCAAAGTCAGTAAAAGACATTTGAAAGTGTTAAAGGAATTCACCGAATATCAACAAAATCAGCAAGCTCATGAGGTTTTTGATGGAATTGTAGATCGATCAGAAGAAGAAGATTTGTCCAAAATTGAGTCTGAGCATGATGATTCCGATGATGATGACGATGATGATGACGATGATGATGATGATTCATCTAGTGATGAAGAGGAAGAAGAGCCAGGATACATCTTGGCTGTATGTCCTATGAAGCCCATGGTTTGGGATGGTAAATTGGTCAACTTGGATTTGAATCCAATTCCTATTGTGGATATTAAACCTGGAAAGCTATTGTTGATCACAAAAGGTGGCGCATCCAAGAATGTTATAAGAACGACTGAAAACTTTTTGGATTGTGTTGAAGACACAATTGGTCTGCTGTTAGAGAAGAGAAGTTCTTTACCAAGAGTTAATCATGAATTGTTGAAGATCAATAGAATTTTCTACAGGATGTTGTTAAATATGATCGATATGGTGCCACTGTCTAGAAATCAATGTAAAGGTGTGGGAGATTGTCAGGAATTGGTGAATGATATCTTCATATATGTCAAAGATTCTACAAAGAATGCATTGAGGATGTTTGAAAACTATAGAAAATCAGAGATCATTGTCAAATTGATACAATTGAGCATCGAGTGGGTATCATTTATCGTAGATGATTGTGTGCCCACAGATTTGAAGACATTCAGATGGTGTGTGTTGGCATTAGAATTTGCTATGGATATGACCAATGGATTGAATATATTGACATTAACCGAGGAACAATTTTATATCTTGAAAGTTAAGGTTGGTGGATGTATGTCACTTTTAATATCACATTTCGATATTATGGGAGCTAGATCAACAGAGAGAGAAAAGAAGAGATTGTTGAATTGGTCATTACAAAAACAAAAAAATTTGGACTTGTATGAGAAAGATGAAGATGTTATCGCTGCCTTGAGAGAGGATATTATGAAAAACATTGAACAATTAGAATCTCAAAGGTATAATTTACAAGTTCAACAACAAAGTGTTGGTAGAGTTTTGGATGATACTGACTCCGAAAACCAATTCTTAACATTTTTAGCCTCATCGTTCTCTTCCGTTTCCATCAGATGGCAAAAGGGAAGATTCATTGGCGGTGGTACCTTTGGTAACGTTTATGCTTCGATTAATTTGGATACCGGTGGAGTTATGGCTGTTAAGGAAATTAGATTTCAAGATAGTAAATCAATTAAGAATGTTGTTCCTGCGATTAAAGACGAAATGACCGTGTTGGAAATGTTATCACATCCAAATATCGTTCAATACTTTGGTGTAGAGGTTCATCGTGATAAAGTTTACATCTTTATGGAATTTTGTGAAGGTGGTTCATTGGCTAGTTTATTAGAACATGGAAGAATTGAAGATGAAACTGTTATTCAAGTTTATACTTTACAAATGTTGGAAGGATTGGCGTATTTGCATCAATCAGGAATTGTACACCGTGATGTTAAACCGGAAAACATATTACTAGATCATATGGGTATTATCAAATTTGTTGATTTTGGTGCCGCAAAAGTCATCGCCACCGGAGGTCGTACAAGAGATCGTCATAACGCAACAAGCACGTCAAACAAATTAAACAGTATGACTGGTACTCCAATGTATATGTCTCCTGAAGTGATCACTGGGTCATCTGCAGGTAGACATGGTAGTGTTGATATTTGGTCATTAGGTTGTTGTGTCTTGGAGATGGCTACAGGTAGAAGACCTTGGGCTAATCTTGATAACGAATGGGCTATAATGTATCATATTGCCGCTGGACATTTACCTCAATTCCCCAATGCAGATCAATTAAGTGAAGCTGGTAGACGGTTTTTGAGTAAATGTCTTGAGCATGATCCTAATAAGAGGACGAGTGCGATTGAATTGTTGAACGATCCGTGGATAATGAATATTAGAAATGAGCTGTTCGGCGATATTAGTTCTTCATCTTCAGAAGTTGGAGATTCTTAATGATGAGTGTTTTTAACGTTTATGATTTTTTATTCGTTTTGTATTGTTTTGTTAAAGTATTTGCTGTTTTAATAAATATTTAATTTTATAGTTTTTTTTTGTATTGTATGATGTCATACAACTTCAAAAATGTAAACATATTGTATTCAAGACACACGGAAGAAACCTATAAGATGAAGAATCAACAAAGTGATGCCAAATTGGCAACATAAAATCAAACAAAATAAACAAACACCCCATAAGTACTAATGTTTGTTGCCCATGGAGAAGAATCAACCAAAATTCATTTAAAACGTGAAATTCATAAAAGCAACGAAGTAATAATTTACTCTATCATCATAACTTGATCTCTGTTTCATTATCCCATGCCTCTCTGTTGAATCTCCAATGCAACCCTGTGTCAGATTTTGACTCCTCTTTATCACCTTTTACAGTTCCAGATGCAACATTTTTCAAAGATAAATTAGCCAGTGAGCTTAATCCGAGGAAAGGATCAGTTTCTTCATTGATATTCAGTAATTCAGCATCATTATTAAGTAAATCAACTTCTTTGAAAAATCTTTGTTTCCATGTAATACCAGCCAGTTCTTCTTGTTTTCTTTGTTCTCTTTGTGCTTCTTCAAGCAAAGATTTTTCCTTATGGATCAAATCATAATCACCAGCTCTAACTGCATCGGCAACTTTTTTCCAAGCTCTTCTTGTTTCCAATTCGTGTTGCTCTTCTATTGGTTTGACGGTCAAAGTTTTGGCTTCTTGTGCCAATGCATCATAAAATAATTCTTCTTTCTTTGAAGATGATGAACCTTCACTAATATAAGATTTACCTGACCATTGACCACTAATTGTATATAAAGCATTCTCCTTGCTTGATGATGAAGATTTATCCTTGAAAATTCTGGCCTTGAATGAATTTTTCTTACCACTGAAATAACCTCTTCCGGAATATTCAATAACTACAATAGGACCAGCAGAACTTTGGATATAGGTTTTACCATCTAATTCAACAAATGGATTGGCAACAATGATACCTTCTATATGCAATGGAGGTAAAGTAACAAGATAAGTCTCTTGCAAATTCTCATATCTTAACAATGCGTGTCCATATTGTTTGACATTCAATGTTGTGGTGGAAAATGACGCTTTGACTCCGTTATAGCCTTCCAAAGTAGTCTTATGTTGATCGTTGAAGATGGAATAGGCAGTAACTGGTGGGTGATGAGAAACTTGCTCACTGAGTAAGACTGTATCACCGATACTCAGGTCATTGTTCCACTTACCGACAAATAACTCTCCTAAAAATGGATTCAATGGCTTCTTTTCACTTCCCATACTTTCATTTCTTGAACAGTATTGGGATCTTAATGTGGAGATAAACCATTTGGTAACTGCCAATAATCTTTCCACCAATACATCTTCGTTTTTCGATGGCTCACCATTACCAACTAAGTTTGCAGCAATCAATAATTCTTGATGTTCTGCCCAGTATTCGGAATATTCCGTCAATGAAACAGGAGAAAGAATGAAAGGAGGAGCTGTCAATGAAGATAAATCACCATTATAGGATGCGATCGATTTCAAAAAAGAGGTCCAAGTTGTTGAAGAAGCAAAGCTTGTCATGATCGATGATGTTAAGGGACAAGATGTGGATGAGTTGTTATGTCGGCGACTCAATTATTTTTTTGAGTTTTCAGATTTTATTTTTTTGAGAGAAACTTTTTGTGTTGTACAAAGACACAATTTTATTACTGTGTCTGTTACATTTACAATTGAGTTGAAGATGACTAGTTGTATCTATATGAAGTTCATGCTCTGATTGGGTAGAATAGCCTTCTCCAGTAATTGATGTGACGGCGTTCTAGCAATTGGTCGTAGCGCTGTATCTTCTCTTGTAGATGAAACTTAACTTCAGAGTCTTGCTCTTCTCTTACCCTTGTCTGGGCTGTGTCTAAACGTGCTTCCAACATTCTTTTAACCTTGATTTCACGAACAGGAAGTAACACGACAAAAGCGAGGCACAAAGATATTCCACCTAGCAATTGGGAATGCAAAAATGGCTTTGAACTGTTTTCATCTCTCAATGCTAAGGCAATCACCTCAGCTGTTAACACTACTGGCGCAGCACAAACGCTAACAAATGAGAACAGAGCTGGAAATTTACTAGGAGGAACGCAATCGGCAGTTACTGGTTGCACCATTGTATACGTTGTACCCAACAACAATCCACTGAGCACTGCTAACCCAGCTAGAGCACCGTAACTGTTCACGTTTATCCAGTAACAAAGTACGATGATCCCCAAATATGCAGTTCCGAACAATGCAAAATTAACTCTCCCAAATTTGTCAGCGTATAACCCAATGAACGGTCTTCCTACAACTTGAGACAGGTTCATGATGACTATTATGTTTGAGCCTTGATTGGAAGTTAATCCAATGGAAGTGGCAAATGCTGAAAGTGAAAACACCAATTGATAAAATCCCAAGTTGGATATCGCAAACCAAAGGGTTATGTAAATAACTGAACTTTCCTTGATTATTTTGAGATCACAGATTATCTTTAACCTTTGACGAATTTTTGGCCAGTTAAATTCAGGTTTTTTTGGTCTCCTTTCTCTGATAAATATGACAGCTATTGATGATACAAATAGACATACAATAGCCAACATTCTTAAAGCCCATTTGTGATTTCTTGTCTTTTTGATCATTGCATTAACTGCAAGGGAAAATACTAATCCGCCTAAACCTGTTCCAGTTAAAATGATTCCAATAGCAAATGCACGTTTGAGTAAGAACCATTTCGGAATGATAGTGATACTCGCATAATATAAAAATGCAAAGCTTACACCGGCAAGAAATCCCTGACATAAATACAATTGCCATATCCGTGTAGCAAAACTTGCTAACAAATTTCCCAAGAAGATGAACAGAACACCGATACATAGAGTTGGTTTTAAGCCGATGGAGTCAACAGATAAGAAAATGAACGGGGACAAAAGCTGTGCTAAGAACGGCACCAAACTACCAACCAAGGCGAAATCATATTTGGTAGCATTCGGGAAATAATTAGACTCCAAGTAAAAGTTTAAAAACACTCCGAAACACATATTCGTTCCCCAACAGCTGAATGAAATGGCCAATGCGCAACCAACACAAACCCAACCCCAACCACCATCAGGTGGAGGATCTAGTACATCTTCCATTGAATAACCGGCGTCTTTGATTTTTTGCTGTTCAAGAGTCAATTCTATACCGTCTGTTGCTTTGGAAAATGCTGAGTTGCCGAAAAGAGCCTCATTGGGACATCGTTCAATGTCATCAAGAATGAATTCTTGTGCACTTTTGTTTTTGGAATCTCTGGGATAATCTCCCGTGGAATTTGCACTTTCTTCATCCATTGGTACCATGGATATCCCGTTTTATTTGATAAAGAGATGGAAAATGTTCTATCCGATTGTTAATGGATTGTTATGTATTCTAATAGCATACTTGTACAATCTTTAAATGATTTTAATGGAAGACGCGGATGACAAATCGTAGTGCTTGAAACGCCACATCCACTTACAATGGACATATATTCACTAGTTGACAAACGGCACTACTTAAAATGCCACATTCATATATTGACTGGTAGACATGCAAGAGTCATCTGTTGCCTTTAAAGCTTACAAGTAAAAGTTTTTTCCTTTCTTTCCATTATTTGTCTACTAATGGGGTTAAGCTTTTATTCCCTTTGGCCGCTTGCTTCAGAAACAGCCGTTCTTTTACGAAATGATTTTTTTCTTCAACAGCTTCTGAAAATTTACACAGTTATTAAACCTCACAGTTGGGTCACACTGAGGGTGGGGTTTCTTTGGCAAGAGGTTTTGACTGAAAATCTGGATGGGGTAAGTCCGAGCCTCAAGCTCATTTAAAAAGTTCTCTAAAGATGTTTTACTCGTACTTTGTTTTAAATCCTCAATAAGTTTTTAAGTGGTTCTTTCGCAATGTAGAAGTAAATCTGGGGTGACAGCAAGAAAGATTTTAACCTATTACTGACAACGCAGCACAACAACCCTAGAGCAAACTTCCATAAATTGGATATGGAGAAAATCAAAAGTGATATAAACTATTCTATATCCCTTTTCTAGTTTCCTATCAAAGGGTTTATTTAGCCTTAAATGATGTTTTTGAACGATTTCTTGTGAGAGCTTCCCTTTTCTGCTATATGAGGTGAAAATAAATAGTCACTAAAGCATATGATGTTTTACCAAGGATAACTCTGGGTAATTTTCCCTTGAAGAATGAGTGTTTTAATTGCTGTCTCCCATGTGAATGATTTCTGTAATTAATGACTTGGATTCCAATCAAACCTTAATTCTTAACCTTTACCAGAGTCGAGGGAGACGAGCAAGCTACGATGTTAGTCTCAACACAATAATGAGAACTGGAGCTGATATTTGATGATTTTCTAATAATATTAACGTTTAGATGTTCCCAATGTTAAGCTCTTTTAATTATTGTTGATCAGATTCGATACTTGTACTTCTCGTCATGGGAAGGGTGGCGCGAATCACAAACCTCGCTGCTTTGGTTCTGGTTTTCTTTATTCGCTCATTTATGCGTGGTCCCATGAGCATGATTTGATACAAATTTATCCCATTCATCAGATCTTTTATATATAATATAAGATCAAACTGAAGAAAATGTCCTTTATAAATAAAACGGGAAAATATCATGATCTAACAACAAATAAATAATCAGTTTTAGTCAGTGAAGAAACCTACATGGTGATCAACGTTCATTTTAAACAGTTTCGATAATAGCAGCTATATTATGCAAGTCATCTGTTTTGTATAGAAAACATTTATAATATTAAATTTTAACATACTTTTCAATCAAAGGTGCTCCTAACCCCGTTCAAAAAAAAAAAAAAAACTGCTTTTCATTGACCAATAGTATGGGTAGATTGCACTCTCTGGGAGCTTTACTGCCTTCAATTGCAACGTTAGCTTGAACTTCAAATAATTGCAACGTTAGCTTGAATTCCAAATATTTTTTTGAAAGCCACAACAAGCTTTGAAAAGAATTGTTAAAAAGTTTCCCTTCATTATTGAAAGACGTTTTTAACAAATGATCTTTTCCGCCCTCCATATCTGCTTTATGTAAGTAAATCTTGAGATTTAGTTGTTGAGAGAAAATCTTCTTTGATTTGAACTATTAAACATATTATTCTCATGTGGTTTGATTCTTTTCACTTTGAAAAAACTGACTTCTTCTGAATATTTATAGGTTGTAATCAAAGGTAGAAATCATTTATTACGTATTTCTCATTGATTACGATGAAATACAATGACCCTGTCATCATATAGGTAGTTCCATAGAATAGATGTGGCGAGTGGGAAAACTAAAAAGATAAGTACAGGTCTTTACTACTTGAACCCAATGGTTCATTTTGGTCCTTGAAGTAAAACTTTGAAGAACAATTTTAAAAATTCCTCACTGCGTTTTGAAAGCGATGGCTTGGAGTTGTTCATAGAAGAGTATACTAACGTAAGCTGTCTTTGCTGTATATAAGGATAAATATTTGACACACAAATTCAGTCAGTAGGAAGTAGTTCTACAAAAACCGATATGTTCTTTATCCAGCACAATTTTGATATATGAAGCCAAGACGATCAACTATTGTTAGCTGAGGACTTAAGGGATCGCCTCTGCAGAAAAAACAAAAAACATAAACAAAATGATGTATCGCCCCTATTATCTGTACTGAAAAAGTGTAGTACTTTACTATGCAGGCTCGATAACGGAATATTACGAAATTGGAGTACATTGTCGGATATATCGACAAGATTTTTTTCTTATTACAGAAAAGGTATATAATAATACGTAACGCCATATCTTTTACCTTTAAACATATCATACAAACAAACACGTTACCATAGAGCAATATGAATGCTTTACAACAAGTTACAATAGACTCTTTGAAGCCTATAGAAAAGGAATCACATGCCAGGTTCACCCAGGAGGAGATTTTACCATTGAAAAATGATTTAGGTGCCTTGGGTAATAGAATCAATCGGGAAACCATGTCAGCTCATAATAAGATAAATAAGATGATGACTTTGAAATTTGCTTTACTGTTGAGAGATTATAGAATATACAGACAGGGTATTCAGATGTACTATCATGTGTTCTCTGCAATTGAAGAATCTCTTGAAAGAGAGTTAAAGAATCCAAAGAGTGAATGGGCGCCAATTTTAGAAAAAATATGGCATCCAGCTATGGCAAGAAAGGAAGCTTTATACCAAGATTTGATGTTTTACTATGGTGAAGATGAATCCAAATTTTCAATACCAATTCTACCTGATACCATTGCCTTTACAGAACACATTAAGCAGGTAACTTTAGAGAAGCCATATTTGTTATTGGCATACATGCATGTCTTATATTTGGCATTGTTTGCCGGTGGGAGGTTACTTAGATCGAAAGTGGCCAAGGCTACAGGTTTGTTCCCACAAATGAAGGGTAAGACTCACGAGGATATAATGTTGTATGGTACAAATTTCTTAAGATTTGATAAAGTTGAAGATGAACAAACTTTGAGAATAATGTACAAGAGAAATTATGAATTGAATACAAGGAACACATTGACTGAGATACAGAAGCAAGAGATCATTAAAGAAGGTCAATATGTATTTGAAGAAAATGCTGTTTGTATCAAGGAAATTGAATCTCATAATTTACAAAAATTAAAAGCCAAGATGGCTTACAAGTATGCTGTTTATGGTTACTATTTGTCAATTTTGATCATCACATTGATATTCATTTACTACATGAGACGTGTTGTTGAGTCACTTTTTTAATTCTCTCTTCATAGATGAAAGAAAACTGGGTTTTTTTTTATCTATTTATTTTCCATATCTACATAAAACTTACTTTTTACACCAATTAACTTACTATAATTCAAAGACTTAAACTTTAGATCATCATCTATATATATATACATGTATTTTCATCTCATCATTTCTTCAATCTAATCTTCATTGCCCTTTGTGCCTTTCTTCTCTTTCTCAATTTATGCTTCTTCATCATCTTCTTTCTCTTTCTCTTGACTGAATCCATTTGCAAAGTCTCTGTTGTGGAACTTAGAGGATCAGCTTTTGAAATTTCACGCATTCCAGTTATCAATTCACTTATACTTGGTATTGTTGATGGTGGCTGTCTATGTATATGTGTTGATGGAGTAACACCTATTGGGAAGTTGAATTTCATCGGTGTGACAAATGCTGATGATGTTGATACGGAAGAAGACACATATCTTCTTGTTGAAGCGGAGATTCCGCTTATTCTACTTATGAGTCGTAAACCACCAAACATTATTCCGAATCGTGGTCAAGTCCTTGTTCAACAACAATGATTTGTGTCTAGTTTTTGACGAAAAGAGAAAAAAATTTCAAGACTCTTTTTGGGCTTTTGGTTTTGGTGCTACAGGGAACGACTTTTCCAATATTATAAAATAAAATTAATGATACAATTATAGATAGATAGATATCTCTATATATATATATATATTTAAAGCACTTGGTGTAAAGAAGCGTATTGCAAAACAAATTCCTTCTTAACCTTTTCCCAACTGCTTGGATCGAAGAAGATGTAAATACCTCTTTCACTTTGATTACTTTGTTGAATAGGTTCCACGTTTGAATCCTTTGTCAACCATAATTGTAAGTCTTTATGAAATCTCCAATTTCTATTGTTTAATTGTTTAGATGCAAGTTCTTGTAAATAATGATTTGGTCTTGTATAAAAGATGAAGAATAAGGTTTCATCACTTAAAAATGCAAATTTATCCTCTGATAGATTCTTCATCTCAAAATTTTGGAATTTCTTATCAAATTTGAAGTTTGGCTCCACTTCTGTTCTTATTATTTCTGGCCATGGAGTTTCAAAATTTGTTGATAATTTCTCTGTCTCTAATAAGTTTAATCCCAACATGTTTAAATCTGTTCCTATTGTGAATTTTGTCTGCTCAGTATTTTCCATCTTTATTGTGCTCAACAATCCTTTCAACCCAAATCTGTCAATATCTGGCATCGAATCTTCATCGATGATACCATTATCTACTGTCGTCACTGGAGTGTTAGGCCTTGAAGATGGAGCTAACCCTGGAGGTGGTAAAAACTGTCCAGTTGTGGTAGATGTCGCTGTCGTTTGTTGTTGTGATTGTTGATGTTGAGGGGATGAATGATGTTGGTGTGCTTGAGTTGGTATTTGTTGTTGTTGTTGCTGTTGACCCAATACAGGGTAATGATCTATGTTATCATCCATGTTATGTGTAGAGGGTTCGATGGATGTCGAAGTCGATTTCAGCCAATTGTTCATTGTTGTTCAGATATCAACAAGAGACATTTGTGTGAAAACGTTCATATAATTATTTTGCAAGGAGAAGAAAAAAAAAATCACAAAAAAAAAAAAAAAAATTTGTGTGAAGAAGAACTTTTCAATATTATATAAGAGATTGTACAAGATGAGTATAAGATCATTACCAAATATCATTATAACAGGGACACCTGGTTGTGGTAAAACTTCGCATGCTCTGGAGTTGTGTAAAAAATACAAACAGTTGAAAAATTTTCAAATAAGTGAAGTTCTGAAGAGATTAAATTGTTTCGATGGGTTTGATAAATCGAGGGATACTAATATAGTAGATGATGATAAATTACTAGATCTGATAGAAAAAGATTTGGAAAAAGGTGGTGTTGTTGTTGATTGGCATGTATGTGATATTTTCCCCGAGAGATTAATCGATTTAGTGATAGTGTTGAGATGTGATAATGAAATCTTGTATGATAGATTGCACAAGAGAGGTTATAAAGATAGCAAGATTCAAGAAAATTTAGACGTTGAGATAATGCAAGTGATAGTGCAAGACGCTAGGGATGGTTATGATGAAAATATAGTTATCGAGTTACACAGTGAGGATGAAGATATGATGCATCAGAACGTGGAGAGGATATCGCAATGGCTAGATCAATGGTTGTTAGATCATCCTGATGGAGTTTCTAATGAATTAGGTGAATACTCGTCTTCAGAGGAGGATACAGATTCGGAATAATATTAATGTCTTGAAAATTTAGCTATTATACATATTTTTACATAAAAATTTTATATTACAAATAATTTTATCCCATTCATTTAATCCAACGACTCTTTAGTATCCACAAATTGGCTTAAATCCTCATCACTGTCACTTGTTGTCCCACTCTTCACTTCGATTTTCCTCCTCTTTTTTTGTTGTCTTTTCGCTATTGCCAATTCATTCTTATATAAATTTGCCTCTATCTCTCTCAACTCTGAAACGTTGCAAAATACTTCAGCCAAACAGAAAATTTCAGTACTTTTGTTATGTGGCTCTGTAAGTCTTGGATTGGAGAAATCAAAACTGTCAATATTGACATTTTTTTGTCTTTTCATCATCAATGCAAAATCATCCGAATTGATGGTTTTACGATTCGCATGTTTGGCAAAAGATTCAAGATCACTCATTTGTTGTGTTAAGAATTCATCAGATATGTCTTGAATCTGGGCTAACATACTTTTTGAAAATTGTTTCTGTTTGAAAAATTTAGCATCTTGTTGTTGTTGTGCTTGAAGTAAAAATTGTCTTCCACGAGATCGAAGTAAACTGATTGGAATTTTAAGACTGTCGTGAGCAGCTTTCAGACTCAATTGAGTACTGGATGTAATAGGTTTAAATACACTCTTGACAGCTTGATTTCCCAAAAGTGAAAAATCATACTCATTATCCGAATACACCAAGTCATTATCCAGATCACCATCATCATCATCACTTGTGAAATTTGCGGGCCTTTGCAAACCGGAATAATCATCATCATATCCAAAGTTCTCGTTATCAAATTGAGATGGGTCGTCAACAACAGCCTCTGGGACTGCTAGATCGGTGAATAAATCACTGGGAAGATTATTTGACGGTAAACTAAACCGGCCACTCATTCTCTCCGAGACACGTCTTTGTTCTTCGTCTAATTCCGACAAAGTAGTGGTATGGTGAAGTTCACTCAATCTTGCTGAATATTCATGTTGATCAACATAATTAATCGTCTCAGTTGATTGAATTTCCTTTCTGTATGTAGTGATTACCGGGGCAGGTTGCAATTGCAACCTTGCCGGTGATATTGAAGTAATTGGCTTCTCTTGATTATCCTGTGTAAAGACTTCTTCAATAGTCTCTGTTTGTCTTTCTGACATCATGTCTCGTTCCCTTACTAACAATCTACTTAAATATCTCAAATCATCACCCGGTGTATACCTCTTAGTCTCTCTTCTGAGATTTCGCACTGGAGTGGCAGCAGACACTTGCAGCATCGCCCTCAATGTGTATGGTGTTGATGGGTTCCTTCGTACAGAACCCCTTCCTGGGGTAGAATGTCGGGTATTAGATCTGGGTGTAGCACGTCTTGAGTGGGACTTCGGCGTCACTGTCTCTGATCTCGAAACATTTTTGCTCGGAGTCTTTGGAATTGGGACTTCTGAGCCTTGTCTGCCAATGGCTGATGAATGATTGGGCACTATCTGTTGTTCGTCTGAATCACTATCATGGTCATTCAACAATGGCGGAGGAGTTGGTGTGGTAGGTCGACTCATTTCAGATCGTTATTTATTAGGGAAGCAAAGTCGATCTCTAGACCTGACTCATTCGACTTTATAAGTGAAGTTGTCAAAGCACAGTGCAATATACCACTTTCAAAATATAAGATATACTTCTCTTACTCTTGTACTACAGAGGCTTTTTGTTTACAACTTTTTGTTTACAACTTTTTCGTTACACACAAAATTTGTATGCTTCCCAGACACGACTTTTACTTGATTAAATTTTTTTTTTTTCTTAAAAAAAAAAAATTTTTAGAAGACAAGAGAGATGACATCAGATAGTACATTCGAGATAGATAAGACAATGCCAGCTTCTATATCTGAAAAGGATTTCAAGACCACCGCAGCCGACGAGTTAGATGATGGCCTCGACTATGAGGTGTCTTCTTCCCATGACGAAGCCGAGACTGTTCTGTTTGGTGATGACGATGATGAGGAGGATAGCGATAGTGGTGTAAAAATCAAACATGATAGTTCGAAAGATAACGGTAAGAAGAGAAAGTCAAAGAATGACAATTTGCAAAACAAGAAAAAGATGAAGATGGAGTATGATTCACAACTGAAAAAGAACTTGTCACTTCAAGATCCAGAATTAATAGCAGAGAAAATGGCTACCAAGGTAGCGCATCAGAATAAAGATTTATCTCCATTGGAATTAGGTGAATTGTATATTGGTAAGAGTTTTATCAAATCGACAGCAGATTTCACCGATGAAAGATCTTTGGAAAACTTGTCTAAATTTGTGAAAGGAAATTTCGACGAGTATCTAACTGTTGTTGAAAAGCCAAAAAAGAAAAAGAAAACTCCAAAGAAGCAAGATAAAGTTGCCAAAGAATTGGCTAAAAAACAGGAGACCCTTGAAAAATCCAAACAATTTGTAACGATAATATCTATGTCTGCAATTAGAGCATGTGATGTCTTCAGATCAACAAAGGAATTGGGATCTATAAAGTTGATAAAGAAGAACAAATTGAAAGATGATTTGGAGATATTAGACAAGTCGAGTGCAAGGATCTTGGCGACTACTCCTAATAGAATCTTGAGAATTTTGAGTGAGCCTGATTCTCCAATTGATGAAAAAAATATCAAGATTATAATATTGGACAGTTCATATTTGGATTTGAAGCAGCAAAACGTGTTGGATCTCAAAGAAACATTTGATTTTTTGAGAAGGATATGTGATAATAACAACGACGTCAATATATACCTATATTAGTAATAATATCAAGCAATACTAAATTTGTAAGTGATGTTTTTTTTTTTCGTCTCTGGAGTGCTGTTTGTGTATGTCGGATTATAAGTAGAAATATTGCTCTTTGACGTAACGTTGCGACTGAATAGTCAACAATCGAAATCGGTTAAACCATCCCTTAGTTGACTATTCATCAAAGGATAAAACCGGTAAGTAGACTTCCGATAAAAGCGCGTTACTATAATATTCAGATACGTCTTGATTTGTCAAGTAAGGGGCTTTGAACGACCTGGTTTTTATTTTTCGGCACGGACACTATACCCAATGGGTAAAGGGGTTAAGTTTAAATGACTCGGATTACAATTGACTATACAACGTGTAATTGAATTAAGTGATGACACCCTGTCAATTGAGACCGCTGTGTCACTCAGAACTGAGGGTGTATCGAAAACCAAAGTGGAGATGAGTCGGCTAGGTTGCCAATGAAGGAAATAGTCCAGAAGCCGCGCTGTTTTATTTTGGATTTTTTTCCCATTCGTGGGGAAGTTGTACAATAATAGAGGGCCGAGATCATTCTTTAGTGCTCTTTGGTTTGCTGTCTTGCAATTTCACGGGTGATGAAAAGTTTCTTAACCACTATCGCCAAAAATCACAGTATCGATATAAATATGAGTGGTTATATCTCTTATTTTCCATCAATTCATCATATAAATCATTAGTCATATAAATCTATCTTTATATACTTACCGCCAATCAATTTTGAAAAAAAAATTCGCAAACATGAAAGTTCTTTTAGTATTGTACTCCGCTGGAAAACATGCCATTGATGAACCTAAGTTGTTAGGTTCAACTGAAAATGAATTGGGTATCAGAAAATGGCTTGAAGATCAAGGTCATGAGTTGGTCACCACTTCTGACAAGGAAGGTCCAAACTCTGAACTTGACAAGCACATTGTCGATGCAGAAATTGTCATCACCACCCCATTCCATCCTGGTTATATTTCAAAGGAAAGAATTGACAAGGCTAAGAACTTGAAACTTTTAGTTGTTGCCGGTGTTGGTAGTGATCACATTGACTTGGATTACATCAATCAATCCGATAAGAAAATCAGTGTCTTGGAAGTTACCGGTTCCAATGTTACATCAGTTGCTGAACATGTCGTTATGACCATTTTGGTTTTAGTTAGAAATTTTGTTCCAGCTCATGATCAAATCATCAATGGTGATTGGGATGTTGCCGGAGTCGCCAAGGACTCTTATGATGTTGAAGGTAAAGTCATTCTGACCGTTGGTTGTGGTAGAATTGGTTACCGTGTCTTGGAAAGATTAAAGCCATTTGACCCAAAGGAATTGTTATACTATGATTACCAAGCTTTACCAAAAGAAGCTGAAGAGAAAATTGGTGCTAGAAGAGTTGAAAAATTGGAAGATATGTTAGCTCAAGCCGATATTGTCACCATTAACACTCCATTACACGCTGGTACCAAAGGTTTATTCAACAAGGATTTACTTTCCAAGATGAAGAGAGGTGCCATTTTGGTAAACACTGCAAGAGGTGCAATTTGTGTTGCTGAAGATGTTGCCGCTGCCTTGGAAAATGGACAAATTAGAGGTTACGGTGGTGATGTTTGGTTCCCACAACCTCTGCCAAAGGATCATCCATGGCGTTCAATGAAGAACAGATATGGTTACGGAAATGCTATGGTTCCACACATGTCAGGTACCTCATTGGATGCTCAAGAAAGATACGCAAAGGGTACCCAAGACATTTTGCAAAGTTATCTTACCGGAAAGAAGGATTACAAAGACAAGGATATTATCTTGTTAGATGGTCATTACAAGACCAAGGCTTATGGTCAAGATAAGAAATGATCTATAAATTTTTAGATCATTCAATCTATCTATCTTATGAATCTTATGTGTATATACTTTCAATTTATGCCTTTTTCTTTCAATAAAACCTTGAATGTAGTATAATCATCTCCATCTGTCTGCCTAAAAATATAACACAGAAATAATTTACATATTTTACAGAAATTCACAAAAAAAAAAACAAAAGACAATTAAAATTACAATTGAAGAGAGAACATCATTATCATATACTTTATATAATCATATCAATTCAGTTGTAATGTTCAAAAGTAAATCATCTTTGAAAAAAGTGACCAATGTCAAAAATACCATAACATCTTCTGTTAGGAGTAAAGATTTATCAGATGGGTTATCTTCTCGTGATTTTAGATTGGACAACTTACACAAGTATGGTATATCAGGGTCAATTATGGGAATGGCGTTTGATCCAACTCAGAGCTTATTGGCTATATCCACTGATAAGGGAGAGATTCACATATATGGACAGCAAAAAGTGGAAGTGGTGCTTCAAACAAATTCTATCCTACCGATTATTACATTAAAATTTGTAAAGTCAATATATTTGATTGCGATTGATAGTAAAAATACGTTGTTAGTATTCTCATTACACTCAAAGCAGTTACTACATAGTTACTCTACTCCTGGTATTATTTCATCAATAGAAGTGGACTATTCTTTGGATTATATGTTGATCGGGTTGTCTAGTGGTACAGTTGTCGTTTACGATATTGACAGATGTTGCTTGGCACCTTACAAGATTCAAAATTTACAAAGACAAGTAAATCCGATGGAGAAGAATTCACCCGTGTTGTCCATAAAATGGCATCCGAGAGACTTTGGAAGTGTATTGATAACTTATAGTCATTGTTGTGTGATATATTCTTTTGGCACGGGAGAAATTAAACAAGTGTTCACCTATGAAGTACCTCTGGGAGCTCCCGGTGGTGACAATATAACGGGGAACCCAAATTCAGTGAGATATCCACCTATGTGTAATGCGATATGGCATCCTAATGGTTTACATATAGTGACTATTCATGAGGACAATTCGATTGTATTTTGGGATGCTAATGATGGAACATTATTACAAGCAAGGACTTTATTCGATGTGGATGTCAACATACCTGGAAATATCTCATCGTCGGCTGGAAACTTAACTCCGATCATTAAAGTGTCGTGGATTTGTGAAAGTGATCCTGAAATCACATCTTTATTGATATGTGGTGGAGATTCTCAAGAGGCAGAGGGAATTCATACTTTCACAATGCTAGATTTTGGCCAAACTCCCAAATATTCAATCACCTCATACGCAAAGATGGGAGAATACTATGCCTCACCAAAGCAGCATAAAGTGCTACCTATACATACCGCTTCAAACGTTGTGGACTTTTTGCCATTGGGATGTTCTTCTCCTTATTTCAATGGAAATCACAATCCTCCTTACATAATGGTGTTAATGGACGATGGTGACTTGAAGTTCATGAGTTATCCAACGGGTGAGCTTACTTATAGATCTGAATTTTTCCCGCCTTCTCTTTCATGGATCAATCCAAAAATTACATGTTCCACAGCCACTTTGGTGCCAAGGGTTCAATGGTTGGGAATGATCAGTACAAGACCAAAAGTAAGTAGGTCACTTTTAAAAGGAGGATTACCGGTTAAAAGGCCAATGAGAAAATTTGATTTGAGGTCACTGTTGATTACAGGTCATGAAAATGGGTTCTTACGAATTTGGGACGCTTCTCAAGGTGAACTTGACGACTCATCTGTTGTTGAAATTGACTCAAGTGCAGTCTTAGCTTCAGATACCCATCTGGATATATTGCAAGTTTCGTTTGCCTCAGAAATAGCTGAATTGAGTTACTTGGTACAAAATAATGATGTCTTATTATTCAAATTTGCCCTGAACAAGCATTACAATCCTAGAATGAGCGATTTGAATAAAAGACTACAAGATTTATCTTTGAACAACAAGACTGAATTGATTGATATCAGTGATCGTGCTCCGTATCATATCAAGGAGGGGTTCTTACCGGGTTCTTTGGTTAGAATTCATGGGGAAGGAGCAGTAAAATCAATCAAAAACAGTAATATAGGATTTGTTACTATAACTTATCAATCAGGGGCAGTTGTGGTACTTGATAGAAGAGGTCCTGCTATTATTTTTAAGGAAAACTTACGATCACTTTGTGGCAAGAACTGTTATGGATCTAGTATAGAGTTTTTGATAACAGAGGTTAATGATGATGGTTATTCTTCTATTGTGATGTTAGTTGGTACCAATTTAGGTGAATTGTTATTCTTCAAGCTTTTACCGCTTCCAAATGGTAGATTTAAAGTATCTTATGTGGATTCAACAGATGCCAATGAAGGCGAGATCTTGGAAATAATAGGATTGAACAGTGATAATGGTATCCAAACTTTTGCCAAGTTATCAGATATGCCAAGATTATCAAATGGAGAGATTATTCCTAGTTTGATTATTACAAGGTCTTTAAGAGATATAAGAATAATCAAGGGCAACAAATCAAAGTTATCACATAGATCTTTCAGTGGAATTGCCACCGGTGGTATATCCTTGGTAAAGGGAAAATCTGGTGATCTGAAGTACTCTGTGGTTTATTCCACTGTGCACAATAATGGTGAGATCAAGACTTTTAGTATTCCTTCTCTTTCCGAGTTCAATACTTTGAGACTTCCATACGAGATTGATCGTCTGTTTTCGAATCAAAGTGTTGTGTTGCCTTCTGGTGATATCATTATCAGGATCAATGCTACTGAAGCTGGCTTGGTCAATATTGTTGGTCAAGGAATTGATTATAACCAATTTGAATCTGATATACTATTCAATGATAGCATGTACATCCCAGTGAGGCCGACGATCAATACTTTACAATATTTCAGAGGAAGTAAATTAATTACTTATGAAGATTTGGTATTGTTGATAAGTGGACCCAACAGAGATGAAACAAAGAATCCAGAAAGTGTATTATCCTGGAACTTATCTCCTTATAATCCTGTGAACGCTGCCACTTTCACCGGAGGTGCCCGAACATCAACATTAACTATGAAGCAGGCTGTGGATCCGAATGATGAGTTCAAGTATGACAAACCTGTGAGAAGGCTGAACCATGGGTTAGGACTTAACAACCCGTTAAAAAATGCCTATAGAAATCTTACAGTTGGATTTGAAGCCGTTGAAGAACAAAGTAACGAATATGCCAACACTTTTAGAGAAAACATGAACGAGAGTATAACTGACGGTAGGAACTCTATGATTACGGGGATGTTGAAAACCAAGTTTGGTTTTTAGTCAACACACAAATGATGAAAGAACAGAGAAGCGCAACGCGTCGCTCTCTGATGAACTAAACTTTTTTTTTTTACTTTGTGTTTGTAAATAGCAAAAAATGAATATTCCAATATCAAATGATATTAAGGTTGAGTAAACAATTACCCATTTGTAGATCTTATTACCTTTTATTCAGACCATTGATAATGTCCAGTAAGCAGCAGCAAACCTTAGGAAGGTTTTTCGGTGCTTTAAAGAAGCCCGAGGATGTCAAGCAACAAAAGATACATTCGTTAATCAACAAAAACGAAATTCAAAAGGAATCAAAACCAGAAGACAAAGAAGCCCTCAAAGAGGTCAAGGAGCAATTAGAAGTTGAGACTGCAAGGCATGAACCTGAAGATGATGATGCCCAAGACGAACTGATTAATGTTAAGAGAAGAAATACAGAAGGCGTCAGTGGTTCGAACAAAAAAATCAAAATAGCAGATGAAGAGGAAGATATCGAACTGGATACTGATCCGTCTAGTGAAGGACCTGATGATGAACCTGTCATTAAGAACTCGGAGCTGAAAAAGATGTTAGAGATGACATCTGATGGTCCTGAAATTAAAAAATCAGAAAACAATGAAATTTTATATTCAACGTTATGTGAAGTTTATGAGCAATTGGAAAGTGAACCTGGAAGGTTGAAAAATTTGAAAATCACTTCAGATTTCATCGAAAATTTGTTACTCAATGATATTACAAAGGAGGAGCTTGCTGAGATCATATACTTATTGATCAACAGATTGGGACCAGATTATGAAGGATTAGAATTAGGATTGGGTGAAACACTATTACTCAAGGCATTGGCAGAAGCTACTGGAAGAGAGAACAAGTTGATAAAACTGGATTTCAATAAGTTAGGAGATATAGGATTAGTTGCCAAGCAATCGAGAATGAAGCAACCAACAATGTTCAAGCCAAAGCCATTACATGTTAAAGACGTTTTCAAGAATTTAACAGCGATTGCTAAATCCACTGGGAACAATTCTCAAACGAAAAAGATAAATATCATCAAGTCAATGGTGAGTGCTACATCACCGATCGAGAGTAAATTTTTATTAAGAAGTTTAGAGGGAAAATTAAGAATAAATTTTGGTGAGAAATCCGTCTTGGTTGCCTTAGCCCAAGCATTTATTCAGTACGAATACAAGTTGAAAAAGAAAAAATTGGATCCATCTGTGATAGTTGAGGCTGAAGATGTGGTGAAAGATGCCTTTTCTCAGATTCCTAACTATGCAATTTTGATCGATAGTGCTATGAAATATGGTGTCTTAAACATTGGTGAACATTGTACATTGAAACCGGGAATCCCATTGAAACCCATGTTGGCTAAACCTACAAAGTCTATCACCGAGATTTTGGACAGATTTCATGACGTTGAATTCACATGTGAATACAAATACGATGGAGAACGTTGTCAATTACATTTACTTCCGGATGGATCGATCAAGATTTTTTCAAGAAATTCAGAAGATATGTCTCAACGTTATCCAGATTTGATTGAAGTGATTAATAATTTGAAGAAACTGAATAATAATTTGAAAAGTTTGATTTTAGATTGTGAAGCCGTTGCCTTTGACAGAGATCAAAACAAGATCATGCCTTTTCAAATATTGAGTACTCGTAAGAGGAAAGACGTCCAAGCAAAAGATATCAAGGTCAGAGTATGTTTGTTCGCGTTTGATTTACTATGTTTGAATGATGAACCATTGATTACTAAATCCTTGAAAGAAAGAAGAGAGTTGATGAAGGATAATTTAACTACCATTGAAGGAGAATTCCAATTTGCCAAGGCTATGGATACTTCAAACACGGAAGAAATCCAAGCATTTTTAGACTTGTCCATGAAGGAATCGTGTGAAGGATTGATGGTAAAGATGTTGGATGGTAAGGATTCCGCTTATGAACCTTCAAAGAGATCAAGAAATTGGTTGAAATTGAAAAAAGATTACCTCCAAGGTGTAGGTGATTCCCTTGACTTGGTAGTGGTGGGTGCATACATCGGTAAAGGTAAGAGAACAGGTTGGTATGGTGGGTTTTTATTGGCATCATACAATCTGGACACGGGAGAATACGAAACAACTTGTAAAATTGGTACAGGTTTCAGTGAAGAAGTACTTGCTTCATTAGCTGAAAAGTTGAAGCCGACTGAAATTGAAAGGCCCAAGCCATTCTACATATATGATACTACCAATTCCAATGCTGCTCCAGATGTTTGGTTAGAACCAACAACAGTATTTGAAGTATTAACCGCTGATTTATCGTTGTCTCCTATCTATAAAGCTGGTGCCAGCACATATGGGAAGGGTATATCGTTAAGATTCCCTAGATTCATAAGAATCAGAGACGACAAGAGTGTTGAAGATGCTACTACAAGTGAACAAATCGTAGAGTTCTATGAAAGACAGGCAAGTGTACAATGACGAGTATATATATATCTGTATAACAACAGAAAAATGTTAAAAACACCAAAGACGCAAAAATGTAAAAAAAATTATTTGAACAACAACAACAACAACAATCAGCAGAAGAAGGATAGTAGAAGTTAGATGTATACAATCTGATTTAAAATGGAGTTTTTGAATGAGAATTTCAAAACGATAGATGATTTGAAAAGGATAGATAATATAATCAACGGTTTAAATAAGGAAAGGGAAGATATAGAGAACCAAATACTACAAAAAGACAATGATGGAAGCAATGGCGATGATCTATATGAAAAAATTCAATTACAAGCAGTGGAAATATGTCAAAGTTTGAATTCCATAGTTGGTGACTTCTTGGACAAGAGAGTTGATTTATCAGGTTGTCAATTGGAAATCTCGAAACTTGTTTCAAAATACGGGGATTTGAAATTGTTTGAACATATTATGAAACAAGTGCATGAGATTGACGAATTACGGATAAATCAAAGTATAATCGAGCAATATCAGGTGATATTCGATGAAGTTGGATCTTTGGAGTCCATTGATAATACTGTTGAAAGTGATGAAATTCTTTCAAGGTTGCAAATTGCCAATGAATCCATTCAAAATTTTGATAAACAAGTTGTCAATTGTGATTTGAAACAGAAAATAATCAATACAGTCAACAATAAGCTTTCAAATATAATTGTCACTCAATTCAAACCTGTGTTTATGAGCTCTAAGCTGGAATATCCAACGGTGGCGGATTTGAAAGCGTTGTTAACATTACAATCATTAGATCCCTTGAACGTTAGTGTCAGACCATTATGGTGTTTGCAATTATTGATAAAGCAGAATTTCAAGTTGAAATTTGAGTATCATTATGATTCCAATGTTCAGACAAATGCATTGGATAAACCAGAATGGTTTTTCTTATTCACTCAAAAATGGATATCCGATAATTTAGATGAATTGAATGCGAAATTTTCCAACATTTTCCAACACACGATATACGAATTGGAATCCTTTAAGGAGCAATATGTTTCAGCAGTTGCGGACTTGTTAGAGTATAAGATCAAAAAGAATCTTCATATAATCATGAATTTAAAGGACGAGGCCATTTTATCAAATTTGTTGATGCATTTGATTGGGGAAATTTTGCAAAATGATGATTATTATGTTAAAAATTTCAAAATTAGTATCAATTTGGTTGATAAACTTATATTGTCAAATGAAGAATATAGTCATCGATGGTTAGAATTTGAGAAACATTTCAATTTTGAAAAATACAACAAGATAATATCAAATGATGAATCATTTCAAATTGATTTTGAAAGTGTTGATAAATCGATAACAAAACCGACAAATTCATCAATTTTGGTGAAAAATTTATTAAACAATTTGACTTTGAAATATAAATTGATTAAAAATCTTAATTTCAAACTGAAGCTTTTAACCAATATTCAATTGAGGATCTTGGAAAGTTATTATGAGAGATTAGATGAACTGTTGGATGCTTTTAAAAGTTTATTTAGGAAGTTCAAGATCTTATCAGGTAAAAATGAAGATGAAGAGTTAATCACTGGCGTCCAGGGGATTGATAGATTATTGAGAATATATTGTTCTTTAGAATATTTGATAAATTCAATGGAAGTTTGGAACGAGGATTTATTATTCATTCAATTATCTAAATTGATAAAGGAGGAAACTTTTTTCAATACATTGATTAATAGTTATCAGCATTTGGCAGGTAAAGTTATCAAGACAATTGATGAGTTTTTCAATAAGGAGATTAATACCACGTTAAAGCCGTATTTCAAAATTTCCAATTGGTCTAGATTGCCGCATTTCAATCAAACTATTACTCAAGAATTGCAAAATGGATTGTTTCAATTATCAAATTTGTTCAATCACTTATCAAGGGCATTATCACAGATTGATTTGATACCAATTATAATCAATTTTGAAGAACGATTGATCAAATTTTTCAACGATAATATATTGAATTTGAACACATTTAACAAAAGTGGTTCTTTGCAAATTGAGTATGATTTCAATCAATGCTTCAAGATTTTACCACTTTTCACAAACATGAAGAGTTTTTTAAAATTTGCTGAAATACTAAGATTTTTAACCTTGGTCAATGAAGATGTAGTTGATGATTTGAGTTATTCAAATTACAACAATTTCTATAAATTTTGTGATGATAATCAGCTTGTTATATTGGGAAAGGAATCACAATTACTGTTAAGTATAGCTAGAAGAAAAGTTAATTAGAAAAATTGTACAGAGATTACTATTATGAACAAATGCAGAATTGGGAATTTTTATGTTAAAAAAAACATACACCTATTTATATATATGTACAGCTAACTTAAGCACCGAAAGCCTTTAAAGCATCTTTAGCAGTGCTAGCGGCGGAAGCTGGGTTAACACCTGTAACAATCTTACCATCGGTGACGGTAAAATCATCAAATGGAGCAGATGGTTTGACATAAACACCACCAACTTCAGCAATGATTTGTTCACAAGATTTCAAGTTCTTTTCCTTCATGATTGAAGAAACTTGCATCAAATCTTCACCGACATCGGTAAATGCAGTGACTTTCTTACCTTTGATCAATGGGACACCATTGGAGTCATTCAAATTGGCAAAGATAGCTGGACCGTGACAAACAGCACTGACAACACCGCCATTGGCGTAAATTTGTGAGGCTAATTTTTGTAAAGTGGAAGCAGTTGGGTAATCAAACAAAGTGGCATGACCAGCACTGGCAAAGAAAATTCCATAATCTTTGGCATCAACATCTGAAGCCTTCTTAATACCAGCAAACAGTTTTGAGATGGTGGAATCTTTGTTTTCATAATCGGCAATATCTTGTTCAGAAAGGAAATCTGGAGCAATTGAATGTTCATCGATACCAAATTTTCCACTTTCAGAAACGAAATCGACATCCCAACCGGCACTGGTGAAAACGTGATATGGATGAGCCAGTTCACCGTAGAATAAACCGGTCTTCTTACCATCTTGGTAGAATGGTTCATTGTATGATGAGATGGCAATAAGAGCTTTGTGTGGTAAAGACATTTTTGTTGTATATACTGGTTGTTACTATAATATGAATTGATATATATATGTCAGGTATAGCAACAATTGGGGGATATTGTCAAGTATTTATACATCTTCCCACTTGTGTTTTTCTAGATAGTTGCCGATGTGATTTTTTTAGTACAAAAAAATTGGAAAACCCATAGAAAAAATTGAATTGCTTTGTTATGCTTAATCCGGCATGAAATTAACGGCTTCAAGTGTCATTGACCGTTGGTGGTACAAGAGCTGACTAATTATTGACTGACTTACAGGGAAACAACAACCCTTAACACCACTATTACCGTATATGGAATGGAGTAGAATAATAGCCAGATTCTATGCATGGGCTTCGTCACCGCAAATATAAGCCTTCTATATGATTACCTTCTCCCACATCTTAGTTGGTCTGGATCAACACAGAGATATATCGCAACCAACAGTTATAAAGAGATACCCTACAATCCGCATAGACAGGCATTTCTACCCGTGTCTGCATATATATATACATCTCTTCTATATTTTTCTCTTCTACTTTATATTATACTACACTATACTCTACTCATCTCTTTTGTCTGTGCTCTCCGTAATTCTCTCTGCTCTCACTAGACACACGGGCCCGCACCCGTTTTCAGTCAAACAGACAAAGAGAAAAAGAAATTCACATACAGCCCCTGTTTGGCTCTCTCTGTTTGTGGACAAGGACCGATGGGATCTCATTTCATTCACCATCGAATCTACTACAGAGATGTAATTTGTTATTATTCAACTTGGGGCTATGTGAGACATATTTGTAATCAATTTCTTTGATTGTTGCATTCCGAGGAGTGAGCCACTTCAACGTGCAGTTCACACAAGAGTTACTATATACAATATATATCACTTTTTAAAAGGTTATACTTAAGGAAACTCTATTTAATTCATTGCGAGACATGTTCGGGTCATATAGGAGAACACTAACACACAACATCTCCACTCCGAAGCTTCAAGCTAACCGCTGGAAAATTGGTCCACTTACGTATATATGTATTCCACAGGTAGAACCAAACCCCGTTTCAATTTTAATCAAATTCAGCTCAAAGATTCATTGACAAAACTCAGTAGTTCGAGAATCAGATCATCTCTCTTGAGACAGGCGTTCAGGGTCCTATTTATTAAGGAATCTCTTAGTTACAAAATCACCACAACATTTATTAATACTAAAAATGGCCTAATAAAGCACACCAGAGAAAAAAAGCACTAGAAAAAAAAATCTATTGATTAAAAAAATATATACATGGTTATGAGAGATACACATAGCGATGAGCCAGGATCAACAGCACCGCGTTCAACAACAACCACCACCACAGCAACAGCACCAGCACCATGTATATCCGTTGGAAACTGAAAATGAATCTCAGAGGCAAAAGAGAAGAAGCAAGAACGGCTGTATGACATGCAAGATTCGTAAAAAGAGATGTGATGAGATTAAACCGGTTTGCGGAGATTGTTCAAGATTGAAACGGAAATGCACTTGGACCACTCCAGAGATGACTTTTGAAGAGGTGAAAGAGTTAAAGAGACAAATGGAGTTGATAGAGGAAGATAGCAAAAGTCGTAAGAGGCGGAAGAAGAAAGATCTCAATGAGATGCCGCTGATGGGAGAAACCGGTGGAGTTGTTGTCAAATCAACAACTCTGGCTCCAACTTATCCTAATGGTACACCTTCACAGACGATAACCTCATCACCATTGTCGCTATCACCATTTTTATCAAATTTGGAGAATTATTTGGACAGTTATTCCGGTAACAATAATAACAATAACAATAATAATCAACATAGTCCACAGATTGAAGAATTAAGTTTGGACTCGAGTAACTCACAACAGCCAATGTTGTATTACACGCCATCTACGAATGATAATTTGTTAGACAATTTGGACTCCACTGGGTTGAAATTATATGATTATTTCAGAAGTAAATTAGCCCCTATGATATCGATAGTTCCACAAGAGGAGAATTTATATCTAAAGACTTTCTTACCAATGGCACATCAAGATTTAGGCGTGTTATATGCTATAGTGGCGTGGTCTGGGTTTCATTCAAATAATAATGAAATTGGAAATTCATATATAACGAAATCGATATCGATGTTGAATAAGTCAACGATGGATGGTAACATCGATATGAATGACGATTCAATAAATACCAAGATTGCCAATTTCTTAATACTATGTGGTGCTGAAATCTGTCGAGGAGATGTTAGTAATTGGTCAAGTCTCTTAACTAGATGTGCTGAAATCATCAAATTGAAAGGTGGGATTAAGAATTTCAATGATAGTAAGACACGACATTGGTTGGTTAGTAATTTTGCATATCATGATATAATGACGAGTTCAATAATGGAGCGTGGTATTTTTTTCCCACTGGAAGATTATAACACGGTGATCAATTTGAATAAATTTGGATTGGATCCATTACATGGGTTATCAAAGCCTTTATTTCAATTAATTGGAGAAATAAGTAATTTTGCCATGAATTTTAACAAAATGTTACAATTGACAAGTGAAACGTTATCAATTAATTCATATGAAAATCGATATGAGTTATTACAACAGATCAACGTTACACTGAAAAAAATTGATTTGGAAATTGATAAACTGAAACCAAATTTAAAAGATTTGTATAAATTATCATCAAATGATATTGAATTACAATTAACATTATTTGAAAGTTTCCAAATAACTCTGAAATTACATTTGAGGCAATCGATATTAAAATTGAATCCAAAGAGTTTAGAAATACAATTTTTATGTGTTGAATTATTAAGATGTCTTGATATTGTCTTGGGAACCAATGTGGAAAGTTCCTTGGTGTTTCCCTTATTCATCTTGGGGATCAATCTAAGTAATGATAAAGACAGAGAATTAATTTCATTCAAAATTGATGAATTTGACAAGAGATATCAATACGGTAATGTCGCAAGACTGAAACATATCATGGAAGTTGTTTGGGAACAAAATTCCAATGGTGAAAAATGCATTGATTGGTATGGTATCGTTAAGGAGTTAGGTTGGGAGTTAAGTTTTGCATGATTAATTCGGATGTATTACATTGACTATGATCATATTTTTTTTTTTCTTTCAATAATAAATAGATATAGACTTATATAGATATGAACAAGAAATAGTTTAATGACGAGTTGATGATGATGATAATGATATGAATAATGAAAATAAATAAGTTAATGTTGTGAAACTGTTGAAGTGCTGAAATTATCAATGACAAAATTCAAACCTTTTCTTGATTTTATTAAATTTTCACCAAATCTTTGATGTGACCAATTTTCAATCCTATCCTTAATACTCCTTATATGGAATCCACTACTGAATTTGACAAAGCTCTTTGATGTCATCTGATGATCAACGCCGTATTGGAATCTCGTATATTCTTCAATCCTTATGATCCGTGTATGATCAAGATTTCTCGTATATGTCAACATCTCCTTCTTCACAGGATCAATTTGTGTCTTTTCCACTATCCAACTCTGATTTATATTCCCCAAGAATGGTGATAAGAACTTTGGTGTTCGTCCTTTTTTACAAATCAATTTTGTTTGTAATAATTGTCCCAGTGGAGTTATCTCCAAATTTATCAAATCTATTGAAATCACATGAGACGCAAATGGATTGGGATATCTGTTTAAATACAGTTTGGAAACTGTAGCGAAATCATGATCTTGATATTGATGTGTTGCTTTATACCATAACACCATTATACCTACAACTAATTATCTATCTACTCTTATCTCGTTAATTGAATGAAACAAGTTTTAACAAAACCTGATGACCAATAAATTTTTTCTCTTTTTCTGCTTATTACAATTTCGTTTTCTCTTTGACCACCTCCTACGGCAAACCTACAAATTCTCCCCTAAAATAGGAAAGGGCCATGATCATTATCAGGATATATAGAATATAGAGAAGTGCACCTACTTGTGAAATCGAGTAGCAGTTGTAGGGTTTTTACAGAGATTATATACATGTAGTAAAAGATATAGAAAAAGATATCGATGTAACCTTAAAGCGAACCATTGTTTTAGTTGAGTAATTTTAAAACATAGATTATTGAAAAGGTGAATATTGGGTTGATCTCCTTCCGGCCATTTTTGCTGAGTTATCTATCTTTAATTTACCTAAATAACAGCTGGTATATCCAGAAGTGAAAAATATGTGGTTCCTTTAAGTGAAAGAATTGCCAAAGACGAAAACTTTTTCTTGTAGTGTGTGGGTCTGCCATTTGCTATATACCCGTGTCTTTTTTGGGTATTTGACTACAATTTAAAATAGGGTTTGTATATAGCATTGATCCAGCGGGTATATTGAAATAACAATGACAGCAGAAGGCAAGACCACTATCACTTTCGTCACGGGGAACGCTAACAAGTTGAAAGAAGTCTTGGCCATCTTGTCAGACGGTTCCACGACTACTACAATCGGCAATTACAACATTGTCAATGCTAAAATCGATGTCGATGAAATTCAAGGCTCTATTGAAGATGTCACTATTCATAAGGCAAAGCAAGCTGCCTCCATTGTAAGTTGCATAATTTCAGCTTTTAGACGACCATATCTTTAGACAATCATGGTACTAACTAACTGACAACGATAAATAGGTGAATGGACCAGTTATGGTTGAAGATACTTGTCTTGGTTTCAATGCTTTGAACAATTTACCAGGTCCATATATAAAATGGTTTGTCAGTGCCATTGGGTTAGAAGGCTTGGTGAAAATGCTTGTTGGATTCGAGGATAAATCTGCAAATTCCATATGTACTTTTGGATATTGTGAGGGACCAAACGAACCAGTTTTGTTATTCCAAGGGGTGACTCAGGGTGTCATTGTTGATTCTAGAGGTCCAACTGATTTTGGATTTGATAGTATTTTCCAACCGATTGGGTTCGATAAGACATTTGCGGAATTGGATAAACCAACAAAGAATTCAATAAGTCATAGATATAGAGCATTGTCGAAATTGAAAGAATACTTATTGACCCATTGAGAACTTTGTGTTGTAGAGCTACTTTGACACTTTATATACAATTTAGAAATATTATATTGCTCTTTTCTATATATATACAAGTTTAAGCCATCAGTCTTGCTTGTGACTTGATGGTATCATTTGATAATCTATACAATTCAAAAATCGCTGCTGGAGTAACACCTTGAATTCTTCTTGCTTGTCCAATTGTCTGTGGTTGAATTGTGTTTAACAAATTAATCACTTCACTACTCAAACATGGCATTCCTTTATAATCATGATTCAATGGTAATTTCATGTTTTCATCGGCTTTAAACGCCTTGATGTATGATAATTCCTTATTTAAATGAACAGAGTATTGACCTTCAATGGTTAATTTGTTCAAGACTCTTGCTGGTACATCGGGGAATTCACGGTCCAAGACTGGTAAAATCTCCTGTGATGAGATATCTTCATATCTCAAGATATCAAATGCTGTTTTCAACAGTGGTACGGTCTTGATGTTCAATCTTGGAATGGCATCTTTCCATTTCGTTGTGGACAATTTGAAATCATTCATGTAGTTTCTCAATTCAATTAATTGATTTCTCTCATCATTGAATTTTTTAAATCTCTTTTCAGAAACCACTCCCAATTCATAACCCATGTCAGTCAATCTCAAATCGGCATTATCAGCTCGAACACTGACTCTGAATTCAGATCTTGAAGTGAACATACGATATGGTTCATCCACACCTTTAGTAATCAAATCATCTATCAAGACTCCGGTATAAGCATCGGATCTGGACAATTTCAAATACTTTCCCGGATTAGATACTGATAATCCGGCATTGATGCCGGCAACTATCCCCTGAGCACATGCCTCTTCATAACCAGTGGTACCGTTAATTTGTCCAGCTAAGAATAATCCATCAATTAATTTTGTTTCCAAAGTTTGCTTCAATTCTCTAGGATCAACATAATCATATTCCACCCCGTAACCTGGTTGTAACATGGTGACGTTTTCTAAACCTTTGATCAATCTCACCATTTGATATTGAATATCTTCAGGCATGGTACACGAGATTCCATTGGGGTAAACGTAATCGGTATCAATTCCCTCCGGCTCTAACCAAATTGAATGACTCTGTTTATCGGCAAATCTGATAATTTTGGATTCAATAGATGGACAATATCTTGGTCCCTTGACAGTTTCTCTGATATGGATGGATTTGTCCAAATTTTGTCTAATCAAATCATGCATAGCTGGACTGGTTTGTGTCAAATGACAAGAAAGTTGATTTTCAATGCTTACTTTATCATTCATAAATGACATTGGTTGTGGTGGGTTATCTCCTAATTGCTCTTCCAAATTTTTATAATTGATAGTCTTACTCGATAACCTTGGCGGAGTTCCAGTCTTCAACCTACCTAATCTAAAACCGGCATCATTTAAAGTCTTACTCAACCCAAATGTCAGATCTTCTCCAATTCTTCCAGCAGGGTAACAAGTTAAACCAATATGTATTTCACCGCCTAAGAATGTACCAGTGGTGATTACAACTTTTTCAGTTTTCAAGATTTCTCCATCGTTAAGAATAACACCTCTGATCTTACCGTATTTCCTCCCACTATGATCATTACTATCTGGTTCTATTTCAATGATTAAATCTTCCACACTGGCTTTCATCAAATTCAAATTAGGATAATCCAGTAACTCCTTTTGCATCTCTTGCAAATAAATTTTTCTATCTATTTGAGCTCTTGGTCCCCAAACTGCTGCCCCTCTTGAACTGTTCAATATCTTAAATTGAATACCAGCCTTGTCCACTATCTTTGGAGCTACACCGTCCAAGGCATCAACTTCTCTTAATAAAGTACCTTTACCAACACCACCCATACTTGGATTACAAGAACATGTACCAATTTTGGTCAAATCAGGAGTTACCAATGTGGTCCTCACCCCTGATCTAGCAGATCCAGCAGCGGCTTCTATACCGGCATGACCTGCACCTACCACAATAACGGGATGGGCATCCTTTTGAGAAAGAATAGACTCCAACTCCGCTGTCAAAATCAAGTTACGCTTGGGTATCTGGGACCCAAGTGAGCGGTTTCGTATCAACAGTCTCCGTGATATGCCTAATAAAGACATGACTGATATATGCTATAGGTATGTGAACAAAGTTGATCTGAATGATGTGCTGAGTAAATTTTTTTTTCTTTTTAGCTTTTTCACTTTACGCTTGGAAATTTATTTGATTGCAAACCGTAAGACCATTTGAATTTCGCCAATACCAACCAGCAAAATTACGTATGATTGATTTGATTCTTCTTTAAGACTTGTAGACGTTACTCTTTTCAGGTTTTTTGCTCCAAGGGAGAATTACTAATTACACTTTTCTTTTACAAAGCTCGTTATCTGCAGCGTTTACACATACGATCAGATACAGCAGGGGTTCTTAGAATCAGGCCAGAGAACCGACATCTAGCAGTGAAGTTAGCACCAGCCTTAATCTTCTTTTTCAGCGCTGTAACTGCTTTATTACAGTATTTGTTATCACATCAAATTATAGTATTCGTTGTTTGAATAGTAGAGAAATCTAATAATTTCCAAATCGCAAAAACACGTATAACAGATAACATGAAAGCAACAACACTATCTATGACTGATTGAGGATGAATAAAAAATAGTGTAAAATAAATATATTGATGAATAAATAAATAGATAAATAAATAAATAAATAGATAAATAAATAAATAAATTAACTTATTGAATAAATATGGGAAATGTCAAGTCAGCAACTAACTAACCAACAACTTTGTTAAGCAAAATTTAAGCCAGTTTTTGTCTTTTCTCCAGATCTATTCTCTTAAATGTCTCCCATTTGGAACCCTCCGTTGGGAATAACAAGAATTCTTGTTTCAAATTTCTGATACCACTTCTCAAACCGAAATCGTAAGCTCTGTCCAATTGATAAAAAGCATAAGTACCATATAAGGAAAGAGCGGCAACAGGCTGTCTTACTAAGAAGAAGAAAAGATAAGTTGGTCTGAAAACGGCACTGTACATATTCTATCTTTCTAACTGTTTAATTGATTGATTGATCGATTGTTTTTTTATCTTTATTAAAATTGTTATTTTGTAAAGAGCTTTGTTATTCCGCCCCGGTTACCCCATTAGGACTATATGGTAGAGTTGCACACTACACTTTTTCACATGTCCAATTATCACGTGACATCCATTACTTTAGCAAGCTTTTATCGCTTTTATTTTCAACTTGAAGCTATACTTCCATATTGCAAATGATAGACCTAAACGCTCCCAGTTCAACAGCTGATACCAATCACCAACACTTCATATTGACCTTTTCTCCATAAAGTACCCCCCACCCACCTCATCGATGCTGAATTTTTAATTAACTTTGAGCCGAAATTAACGACATTTTTCCTCTATTTTTCCATAGTTTTTTCCTCTTTTATTTACACACAGACATAATTATCGAATTTATCACCGATTAAATCGTTAATCGTATACTGACATTTCTACTAGGTATCTGCTCGGAAGAACCACTCATACTTAATCTAAAATCATTGCTTATCGTCTTTAGTTATTGGAAAAGAAATAACCTCAAGGTTGCAAGATTCACACAGAAGGAAATACCAATTATAGCAAGATGTCTACATTAGATCAATCAATACCTTCACAGCACGATGTGGCTCAATATTTGAATTATACAGCTTCGACATCGTCATATCTGACGAAGCCACTGAGTCCACAGCAGTATTATGCATCTCCAACGTTGGAAGATTCCCCATATAATACAATGGATAACAGTCCAGGTTTAGATCCAAATGATCAAGATCAGGACGCAGTACCAACCATGACTACAGGTGGAACGGAACAACCTTTCTATGTGAATGCTAAACAATACCATCGTATTTTGAAAAGGCGAGTTGCCCGTGCTAAATTAGAAGAGAGTTTGAAAATAGCAAGAGGTCGTAAACCATATTTACATGAATCAAGACATAAACATGCAATGAGAAGACCTAGAGGGCAAGGTGGTAGATTCCTTACAGCTGCTGAAATAGCTGAACGGGAAAAGAATGAGAAAATGAAAGAGTTAGAAAGGCAAAATAATCCAGATCAAGGTGACAATGGTGATTCTAATAATGATAATAATGATAATAATACTACTAATAACAATGATGATCAAACAGGGCAGAATTTGAATGATTTGAATAATCCAGCATCATCGATATCCTATGAATCCACCACCACCACCACCACCGGTAACAATGATACAAAACTGGTGAATACAGAAAATAACTCAACGAATGCCACTAGCAATATTGAGCAACCGGTAAATGACGATGATCTGTTGTTCTAGTTAACAACATCAACGATTATCTTCTTTTTTTTCATGAAAAATATATGCTAGTTACGAATTGTTTGTTTCATTATGTTTCACTTCTAATATTCCTCTTTTTAGTTCTCCTTATTTGTTTTACATTCCTCTACCGATGCGTTCGTTCATTGGAGAGGGATATTTTTTGACTGTAGATTATATGTATACGTTTTTTACAATTTGCAAAAATTAAAAGTATGAAGAAATATCTTTCAATTTATTAGGTTATGTAAATTATATATGATAAATTACTAAATTCCTAAAGATCTCAAACCAGCTTTAGCTTCATCTGATAACCCATTCATTGCAGTAGTTAACAATCCACCAGTGTTTTGATTCAAATTGATCAATTCATTTTTGAAAAAAACATTCAAATTATCTTTTGAAATGATATTTGGATATGGATCAACATGGAAATTTCCAATCACCAGTAATCTATTAAAAGATGAACCAAATGATAAATCTTCCAATTCGAGGTCTAATATATTGTTATCATGGTTTGAATATCCAATAAGGGATTCCGAAGTGACTAACACTATCAAATTATCCAAAATTGGTAAAAATTTATCAAAATATTTCCCACCTTGTTGGTTGAATTGAGTGTTTTCTGAAATCAATTTGACAAATCCAATGATTATTAATTTTTTATCATTCAAATTACTGAAATTCTTTGAAGATGGTATGACAAAATTGGTCAATATCTGACCAAACAATCCATCTTGTACTTGATCAATAAGTGTGATGTCAAATGATGAATTCAAATTATTTGGATTATGAACATTTGCATTGTTACCCAATGCAGATATTAATGATAAAAACAAGATAAATCTCTTGACAAATTTTTCAGTTCTTGAATTTTGCAATCTTTGTAACAATAACAAGGCAATTTGATTTGTTAAGCCTTGCAACGTTGTCAATGGAACATTGATTAAAATGGTCTCTAATAAATCAAACCCATAATATTCATTTGCCTTTGATGCAATCAATTTTTGGAAAATTCCCAACACTGGTGTGATATTTTCAACTGAATTGAATTCTTGAGGCGCATGTCTAATTATGCTTTGTAATAATCTAGTCACAGCTGGAATATTTCCTCTAAATTCCCATACTGAAGGTGACAATAATGGTTTTATCAATTGTTTATAACTATCTGGTAATGGGAGTTCCTTTGGTAATAATTCTAACAAATATGAAAGTATTTGAAATACATAAGAGATAAATTCTTGAACATCTTGTCCCAATATCGTCAAAAAAGTTGGTAAAACCAAATCCATAAATTCTGGAATCACTTTATTTGATGGCTTGGAATTATATTTGATTAATATGGCAATTGATTCAAATGTGTAGTGATTGAATTTTGGATTCGATGGGTTCTTTGAGATTTCACCAGTGATTTTGATCAATTGTGCTAATAGATCCTTGGCGAACTCATTGATTGAATCTTCAGCTGTCAAGAGAATTCTCATTATACATTTCATTAAAAATTCATTTTCAGCCAATTTTTCCGGAGTGGAACTCTGTTTCAATATCAAGGTGAATAAATTCATCAAAAGTTTTTGTGAAACAGAAGTGGATAAATCTCCCTTGTTGAACAACAATTGTTGATGATTTTCAGAATTTCTTATCGATAAAATTCTTTCGATGGTGATCGCCGTATACGTGTAAACCACGTAATTTTCATTTTGGAAATGAGATGATAATAATGGGAAGGCTTCTAATAATTGTGCTTTTGTGAGTTGATTTCTGAAAACATAGATATATTTAATAGCATCAACTTTCAAAATTGGATGAACATTGGTGGAAACCAAATCAGGGGCAATATTTGTAGCAAAGAATTGCACAACGTCCAATAATAAATTAGTGGCAGTGACACCAACATTTGTAATTGCCCCCTTTGCCAGTAAAGCAGTGAATAAATATACAGCAATATCTTTAGACCTCCATTGAGAATTATCCTTGTTGAAATCTGATAAATAATGATCGACATAAAACATCACTGTTTTGGTAACTGTACTTTCATCATTAGATTTCAACTCTCTCAAGAAATCAGTTGAAGCTCTACGCCTTGTATCAGAATCTGAACCTTCCAAGTCTCTTCTGGTGTATTCGATTGGATCATCTTCAAACAATTCCTCATCAACTTCTCTTAATGTCATGTTTGGTAATATGATTTTCTCAGTGATTTCTTTCAATGCCTCTGGACTCTTGAAAATTTCCAGTTGTTGTGGAATCTTTGTCACGGATGTTAAAAAGGAGAGCGATTTAGAAACCAAGATATCGTATTTGGATTGAGCACCAATGGATACTAACAAATGCCAAATGGTTTGTATGAATTGTCCTATCAATGATCCAAATACATCTTCATATCTTTGAGTGTATAACTGTATCAATTCACAAATTGATGATTGAACTTTGGTGATTATATCAATTTCATTTTCTTCATCTTTATCTTGTAAAATTGGATTTTGATAACTCAAATATTTGTGCATTATACCCATACCAATAGCTATATTATCTTCAAAAAACTCTGGTATATCTTGACAATTCAAATCATAATAAATCTTGGAAAGTAATAACAAATTCTCAAATAAGAGTTCCAATTGCTGTTTGTTTGTTGAGTTGGAATCAATCATAGTATCAACTCCTCGTAATAAAGTTAAAAAAGGTACAGCAAATTTATCCAACACGAGTTTGATCTCCATAAACAATTCATCCGATCTGAACAATGGCCTCCATCTTTTGAAAATGGAATGAGCCACTGTTAAGACTCCCTTATTGATAACCATATCTTCAGATGACAATTTACTTATCAAATCATCTAAAAGTGTTGGCCACCTTTCTGGGAAATCAGAATCAGCAATTATTGATACAGCTTCACCGATTTGCACTTGAAGATTTGTAGGAAGTTGGATCATTAACCCAACAATCTCCTTCTTCAACAAATCGGCATCCGTTATACTGATTTTATAATTACCATCTTCATCAATATATTTCCTCTTGATGAAGTTTTTGAAAAATAAGGCACCAGCTAATCTAGTTGTCGTTGGAAATGTTGAAGAAGCAACAACTTGTAGTAAGTCCAATGGGAAACCCTGGCGATCTTCTAATTGACGTAACCCGTTTTCTGCCAGTTTTGCAGAAACGGAATTAATAGATTGGTTCAACAATTCAGCAATTTCTTGTTGTGACATTCTTGATATATGTTATAGGGATCAACGAAAAATGCTGTGTTGTCTTCACAAAAGGGTTTTCAAAAAAGTGTGGTACTTGTTTAAACTTCAAATAAAATCCGGGACAAGAAGGAGTGACAATGGAAGCACGAGAAAATTGAATTATAGCTTAATCGTTGATGAACACTTTCTCTTCGTCTTCTTCTTCTACAATGTTTTTGTTTTTCAAATTTACACTTTTTTACTGAATGAAAAAAACAAAAAAATTTGATCTTCACAAATTTTCAAACACTACCTTATACACGATTCACTCAACATCTTGACAGTCTTGAACTCGAATCCTATATCATTGATATCCTGCTGATCCACGCTCTTATTAGGCAGCCGTTGGAAAATTTTCATCGATCGTATATGAGTATCTTTACCATTTTGATGATTACCCTTGACGATAACTTTAATTAAAAAAGTCTTTAAAATTTCATCAAATCCTAAAAATGACCAACCACTTGGTTCTTTCAAATGACACGAGACAACATCTTGTAAATCGTGTTCCCCTGTTCCTGCTCGTATCAAGATCTCTGATGGGGTATAACTTTCATCCAAAGGGTAATTTGTGAATATGGCAAGAGACTCAATGGCAACTCTCTTGGCAAAGTGGATGGTGATTGTATGTGGTTGTGCTCCATCACTTTGCCAATACGTGTCTGGATCATCTTCTCGTAATTGATCTTTACCACATCCGTCTTTAAAAGATGAGACTTCCCATGATGCCAAACTCCCAATATCGATCAATCCAGTTGACTCGATTTTCTTCAATTCGGTGAAATAGCTCATCTTGACCTGATCAGCGTCCACAATTTCGGGATCAGTTTCACCTGCTCCAGCTCCTGCTGCTGTTTCTGCTGTTTCAAAAGTACCACCTTCTTCAAATGCTCCTTCTCTAGTCCATGCACTAAATTCGTCTCTTTCATCTTCCATATCTATTTCATGATCTTCATCGAATCCCAGTTCAGACCCATGCTCATATGACAGGTTCAAAAGCCGCCCACTTGAACCAGACATTGCTCGTAAATGTTGTGTCTTTTACTATATCAGACTATATCTCTTACATATATAAATCCTTTGTTTACACTCATCACAAAGATCAAAAAAAAAATTAATAAATTGAAGAAATTATTTACTTAAGACAGAAATTAAACATTATTCAAAACTTTGTATATTTATATACGGGGGAACAAACAAACGAATTGAACCTATAAAGCAACCTCCTCCATTTTCTCTTTAACATCGTCGACTTCCTTGACAATGTCGACAGTTGAATCTTCTAATGTTACAGCGGCATCAGTTTCAACTTTCTCTTCTTTCTTCTCTTCTTCAGGTGACTCCTCCTCTTTGGTGGTTTCAGCAACTTCTGAATTTTCATCAGTCAGTTCTTTTGCCGGTTCAGGTAGTTCGGTTTCATCATCGCCTTCCAGCTCTTCTTTAGTTGATTCTTCTTCCTTTGTGTTTTCAACTTCAGCTTCCTTCTCTGATTCTTCATCCTTTGGTTTTGCAACTTCAGCTTCCTTCTTTGATTCTTCCTCCTTTGGTTTTGCAACTTCAGACTCCTTCTCTGATTCTTTCACTGGTTCAGGGACTTCAGGTAAAGCCTCTTCTTTAGTAGGCTCAGTAACTTTAGGCGTCTCAACAGCTGCCTCGGTGGTATCTTCTTCTTCTTCTTCATCTTCTTCTTCCAATTTGAACTCTGAATTATCCAGAGCAACTTTTGACAAGTCTGTGGTTGACGCTAAAGGAGTAATCAAAGTTTCCTTTGGCAAGTCAACGGTACTGTTGTTTTTGCTCCTCAAAGCAGTCGTGTTTGCTAGCAGTTCTTTTTGTTCATCAGCCTTGGCTTTTTTCAAAGGAGCCCAAGCACGATGTACCAAGACTCTCAAATAATCCACAGGTCTATTGTTTTCATAAAAACATATGGTCTCATTGACCGGATCAACCATATATTTGCCATCTTCATAATCTTCCACAACGCTCAATAAAAATTCGGTCCAACTGTTAGCAACAACATATTTGGTATCAAAATCTCTACCGAATAAAATGATTTGACCCCAACGACCATTTGGACCTGGTGCCAAATCTACGGCAATGTTATTACCTCCATAATCTCTTGCCAATGGAATCCATTGAGGATGTGCATAAACCGGTTGAATAGCTCCTTCTGGAATTGATCTTTGCTTTGATATAAAATCAACTGGTCTTCTATTCTTTGGCACCTCCTGTGCTTTATTATTTGATGTCGAAGATGATGGACTTCCTTGTGAAGCTTCTGCTTGCTTCTTCTGTTGTAAAAATTGCAGTTTCTCTAATCTTTTACTAACTTTCATCCAAATTGACCATTCTTCAGTAACATATTCCAATTCCAATAAATTTAATCCAAAGAGTAAACCTGAACTTTTATTCTCTTGACCGTCATGAATACGGAAACTTTCCCTAACATCGGAGGGTAAAGTACATTCCAAATCATTTTCAAACTCATTCAAATCGGCCACAGTGGCAGGTTCTCCCAAATTATCATACAATTCTGGGTATTCTCTTTCCAAAAACGCCTCCAAACGCTCCCATATGGAGTCCAATGAAGGTAATGGAGGTTGACCATTGATATAATCTTGTAATTGCAAATCCCCACTTGCATTGTTTTGTAATTGTGATCTTAATCCGGGTCTATATTGGAAAGGTCTTCCATTAGATACAGAAGACCTGTTTGATCCTGTATTGTCCACTAATGACACTTGTGAATCGTTTGTTGTTGATGTTCTTCTACCGGATGATGGAGAACTTTTGTATGGTGAATCAAATGACGCGTAACGATCATTGGTAGTCAAAGAATAAATCAAGCTATTGACTCCATGTTGAATGGCTCCAAAGAACCCGTTGTTATTATTACCAGACATCACTAATTATGTCCTCTTCTATTGAATTTTATTGAACAAGACTGGTGATTTTGATATATTCTTTTAACAAAGAAAAAAATTAATTATTTATTATTATTATTATTATTATTATTATGGGACGACTTCCAGAGATGTTTTCTTGTAAAATGTGTCTTCCAGTGAGTGAAATTGAAGTTGATCTGAGTTTGTGTTTGTGTTTGATTGATCAGAACAATACTTTAAATATGTATGTATATATGCAATTGTCGTTGATTTTAAAAGAATATTATAATAGACGCTGTTTAACTGATTGATTAATGGAATGATAGTGATGGTACAAGTCTCGATGGGTGAAATTATCAAATTTTTTTTGTTTTTTTTTTTTGTTTTTGCTTTCGCAGCTGTTTAGGGGATTTAGTCGTGTTTGTAGGTTGTACTCAGCGGTTGAACAAGCAGATGAGAATAATACACAGTGGCCTTGGGGGGTTATATTGTTCGTATTGGCTGAATGGAATCCACCATGTCTATGTTGTTCCCCATTATCTGCATAATTCTTATTCTCCTCAGTAGTTTTGGCAAACTAAGTACTGGTTTCTTGTTGTAACTTTAATCATAAATCTAACAGCGGTGACCTTACAAGAAGAAATACTGTCAATATGATGGCATCTCTGGTCTCTGGTGTTTCCTAGATTTAGTTTAAAAATGTAGCAGAGAGTCTTTTTTGATCTACAATTCATTTTACTGATCTTTACCTATATTTATGAATAAAAGTTATATATAATCTATATGGTATAATAAGTAAGAATCAAAGAGAAGAAATACAATTGATTACATTCATCATTGTAATGGTATACGGAGATAAGCCTTTGCTTATAAGACCCAAAAGAATAAGAAACAGGGCAAAATCAGATCTTGAAGTACCGATATCATAGTATATGAAATCAAATGCTTTGGAAAGATATTATTTTTGTGAAGCGTAAAAAAAAAACTAGTGTTAAAAATAATCTTATCAAATAAGAGCAAAGTTCCAAATGTCACAACCACATCATCATAGTAAACCCTCATTGATGAAAAGTAAAGGGACCACACCAACCAATATTGAATCCAATTTGCTAACAGCAGTATTAGCAGGCTCTGGAGCTGCTGTAGTGCAAACTGTCACTACATATCCGTTTGAGTTTGTCAAGACTGGGAAACAATTGTATAGATCGTTTCCCAATTCTGCTCATTTCAAATTCCACACCAAACATTGGAAAGAGTATTTTATCGGTTGTAATGGGTTAGCTGTGGGAAATGCTTTGAAAGCTGGATCAAGATTTGTGGTGTTCAATTCATCTTCAAAATTCATGAGTAATGAACATGGGAAAACTACAGCTCCAAGGGTAGTTATTGCAGGTATAATGACTGGATTTGTTGAATCATTGTGGGTGATACCATTTGAAAATATCAAGACAACTTCAATTCAAAATTATTTTGCCACTGCTCATAATGTGAATTTTAGTAAACCGGATGCACCAATTCCAACAAACAAGATTGTTCAATCTGCTCTCAAACCCAACTCATCATCGTCACCAAGAATACCTCTTAGAGGTAACCACACTACGAAATTACAGGCACCTTCTTCATCGACAAAGACAATAGTTGAAACTGCTAAACCCGCTACAAAGTTTTTAAATGTTGTCTCTGAAATTTACAACACAAGAGGTATTGCTGGGTTTTGGCAAGGTTCATTGATAACGGCCACAAGACAGATCCTGAATTCGGCAGTTTGGTTCTCATCATATAGTGCATTGAAACAATTGGTAGATCCAACACATGAATTATCTCCCACCACTGCTATGGTTTTATCATTGCTATCCTCTGTGAATGTGATTATTCTCACTCAACCAATCGACGTGGTCAAGACCAGGATGCAATCAAAGAATTATAAAGCTGAATATAGGGATACTTTAACATGTCTTGTTCGTACTTTTATGAATGAAGGTCCATCAAAATTATGGTCTGGATGGCTTCCAAGATTTTTCAAAGTTAGTTTAGGTGGGAGTATAACTCTTTATAGTTACAAGTTTTTTGAAAGTGGAGTTAATTTGGTGATGAGAGAGCAACCATTTCAAGCAGAATGAATTTTCAACTATACATGTATGTATATTTATTTATATAAAAAACTTTAATAAATGTTTTCAGCATTTTCAACAACACAACCAGGTTCACTGGCATCTTTCTTTTGCACCAATTCTCCAATGACGAATGCTTCTTCACCTTGCAATTTCAAATCATCGATAAATGTCTTGACATTCGCAGGTTTCACTATGGCAACCATACCAACACCCATATTTAAAGTTTTCAAAATATCATCGATTGGAATACCACCCATTGTTCCTAACCATTTGAAAATTTCAGGAACTTGCCAAAATTGCATGTCAATTACCGCTTTCAAGTTCTTTGGTAATGCTCTTGGAACATTTTCAATTAATCCACCACCTGTGATGTTCGCCAATCCCAATAAAGTTTGCTTCTTGATAGATGGTAATAATTGTTTAACATAGATTCTTGTCGGTGTTAATAATTCTTCACCTAATGATTTTGATGAGAATGGAACAGGATCATTATATGTCAATCCGTTTTTTTCAATGATTTTTCTAACCAATGAAAACCCATTTGAATGAACACCATCAGCTTTTAAACCAATAAGAACATCCCCTGAAGACATTTCATCAATCTTTGGTAACATCTCCTTTTTAACCAATGCACCAAATGCAGTACCATTGGTATCATAATGACCAGGAGCATACATACCTGGCATTTCACTAGTTTCACCACCAACTAAGGCACATCCGGCTAATTTACAACCTTTGGCAACACCTTCAACAAAATCTGCAGCAACTTGAATATCTAATTTCCCCGTGGCGAAATAATCTAAAAACATCAATGGTTCAGCTCCTTGTACTACTAAATCATTGACATTCATTGCTACTAAATCGATACCAACAGTGTTATGGATATCCATTATTTGTGCAATTCTCAATTTGGTTCCAACACCATCGGTGGCACCAACCAATAATAAATCATTGACATCGGTATAACCAGCTCTTGATAAATCAAACAATCCACCAAATCCACCAATTTCAGAATCAGCACCTGGTCTAGCTGTGGATTTAACAAGTGCCTTGATGTTATCAACTAATAAATTACCATTGTCAACGGAAACACCAGCATCTTCATAAGTGATTGAAATTTTCTTATTAATTTTGGCATCACGGAATGCTCTATGTGCAATGTCTTTTCTGTTATATTTACCCTTAAATTTTACCAAATCAACACCTTCATATGCTTTCTTAACAGCAGTTTCCAAACTGTTTGCCGTGGCAGTGGCTGCAATGACTCTTCCTCCGGAAGTGACAATCTTACCATTTTGTTCCAGGGTACCAGCATGGAAAATATAAGTATTTGCCGGTATTTCAGATGAAATTGTAATTTCATCTCCTTTATTATATGATTCTGGGTATCCACCTGCTGACATGACAACAGTGGCGGAAAATTCTTGTTTAATTTGAATATCAATGCAATCTAATCTTCCCTCAACGGCAGCCAACATTATTTCTAATAAATCGGTTTCCAATAATGGCAAAACAGTTTGTGTTTCTGGATCACCAAATCTAACGTTATATTCCAAGACAGAAGGTTCTCCATTAGGTAAAACCATGATACCGACAAATAAACAACCAACCATTGGATATCCATCTTTTCTCATCCCTGTCATTGTTGGTTGCAAGACTTGATTTCTTATCTTATTTAATAATTCTGGAGTGGCCAATGGAGCTGGTGCATAAGCACCCATTCCACCAGTGTTCAACCCGGTATCACCATCACCTATCCTCTTATGATCTTGAGCTGCTGGTAAATCAACAATGGTGTAACCATCACATATACAAAGTATTGATAATTCATCACCTTCTAAAAACTCTTCAATAACAACTTCATCACCAGCATCACCAAAATTTCTATCAATCATAATTTCCTTGATCAGTTCCAATGCCTCTTCTTTGCTTTGAGGAATTAAAACACCTTTACCAGCGGCGATACCCGATGCCTTGATAACTAAATTTTTATCGCTGTTCAAGATATAATTCTTAGCCTTTTCATAATCATTGAAATTTTGAAAATCCGCCGTTGGAATATTATGTCTCTTCATAAAATCCTTAGAAAAAGTCTTTGAACCTTCCATAACAGCAGCTTTAGCAGAAGGGCCAAAGACTGGAATTCCAATTTTGGAGAAATGACTTGAAATACCATCAACTAAAGGTTGTTCAGGACCTGGAATTACCAATGAAATGTTTTTCTGTAAACTGAATTCTGTTAATTTGTTGAAATCCAGCTTTGAAGTACCAATTGGAACGTTCTCTGCCTTGGCAATGAGAGAAGTTCCACCATTCCCTGGGGCAACATAAATCTTGTTGATCTTATCGCTTTGAGATAATTTGTATACTAAAGCATGTTCTCTACCACCATTTCCGACGACTAAGACATTGATAAGGTCTTGATGAGTCATTTTCGTATGAGTGTTGTTTTATAACGAGTATCAGTTTCTTCCTTGTGAGCTGAGAATAGTGATATATAACTAGTTGAGTGAGAAGAGGATGAGATAGGTAGATACAAATTTTTTCCTCTTCTGCAGTTGATTTGACTTTGGTGTAAGTAAATTGAAAAATTTATTTAATCAAAAATGACTCTGTCCGCCCAATGCAGTATACAGGGGCTGTCTGGTGTGTAGATTGGCAGATGTGCCAATTGGAAGAAAACACAAAAACCACAAACAACAAGAAGAAGAAGAAGAAGAAGAAAAAAAACGATCGACAACTCAGATTTATCACTTTATCATCATATTATCATTATATTCATATTCATATTTAAATAACCATCATCCATAAAACCTTCCCATATTATTATCGTTAAGATTCACATACTGGTATCCACTAAATTAGCACAGGAAATTACATATACCATTGGAACTCAACCATAATAATTATATACAAAAGTCACATCACATTTCAACAAATAAATAAATAAATATATAACAATTTGACTTGGCTTATTATTTTTTATCAACTATACAACAACATTTTACAACAATAGCAAAGGCAATTATATATATATAACATCATGGCTTCAACAACAGATACTTGGAAATCAGAGTTAAATATTCCTTCAAAAGATTTACGTCCACAAACTGATGATGTATTAGGTACAAAGGGTAATACATTTGAATCATTCCATTTGAAAAGAGAATTATTGATGGGAATATTTGAAGCCGGTTTTGAAAAACCTTCTCCTATTCAAGAAGAGTCAATTCCAATTGCCCTTATGGGTAGAGATATCTTGGCGAGAGCTAAAAATGGAACAGGTAAGACAGCATCATTTGTCATTCCAACTTTGGAAAGAATAAAACCTAAAGTAAACAGAATTCAAGCTTTGATCTTGGTACCAACAAGAGAATTAGCATTACAAACATCACAAGTTGTTAAAACTTTGGGAAAACATCTTGGAATTCAAGTTATGGTCACCACAGGAGGAACATCATTAAGAGATGATATTATAAGATTAAATGACCCTGTTCATGTTCTCGTTGGTACGCCAGGAAGAGTCTTAGATTTAGCTAGTAGAGATTTAGCCAAATTAGATCAATGTAAGATGTTCATCATGGATGAAGCTGATAAGATGTTGAGTAAAGAGTTTAAAAATATCATTGAACAAATCTTGTCATTTTTCCCAAATAATGAAGGCGGAGAAGGTAATGGTTATCAATCATTATTATTCAGTGCTACATTCCCATTACTGGTGAAATCATTTATGGACCAACACTTGTATAAACCTTATGAAATCAATTTAATGGATGAATTAACATTAAGAGGTATTACACAATATTATGCATTTGTTGATGAAAAGCAAAAACTTCACTGTCTTAATACATTGTTTTCAAAATTACAAATCAATCAATCAATTATCTTTTGCAATTCAACAAATAGAGTGGAATTATTACTGAAAAAAATTACAGATTTAAACTATTCATGTTTTTTCAGTCATGCCAAAATGCCACAACAAGCTAGAAATAAAGTTTTCCATGAATTTAGACAGGGTAAAGTTAGAAACTTGGTTTGTTCTGATTTATTAACTCGTGGTATAGATATTCAAGCGGTTAATGTTGTCATTAATTTCGATTTCCCCAAGACTGCTGAAACTTATTTACATAGAATTGGTAGATCAGGTAGATTTGGTCATTATGGTGTTGCAATCAATTTAATCAATTGGAATGATCGTTTCAATTTATACAAGATTGAAAAAGAATTGGGTACAGAAATCAAACCAATTCCAAAAGAAATTCCAACAGAAGTTTATGTCGGTGGTGATCCTAATTTGATTCCAAGATTAGGATATGATAAACCACCAACGACTCAATAATTCATGTGTCTATGATTCTTTTTTTATCCCTTTGTGAGAATATTCACATAAAACTGTATTTTGGTTTCATGTTCATGTTTGTTGTCCTTTTTTTTTGTCGTTGTATTTGATTTCATTTGAATTTTCCATGTTGTTTGTTTGTTTGTTTGTTTGTTAATTGAATATTTTGATGTTGAATTATTTTTTTAATTGTTTTATCCTTTCAATTTGTTGCTGTATTACATCAATGTTGAATATGAAGTACTTTTGTTCCATTGAAATGTCGTTTTTTGTCCATTGCTTTTTGTCTTCGTTATTTTTATTTTCACCCCTTTTTTAACTTTTTTTTTTTTTGTCTCCAAATAATAACAAAGGCTTCATGTTTGTGTTTCTTTTTTGTTTGTTCCTTTGTTTGTTTTGAAATTGAATCTTTTTTTCTCAATTTCTCTGTCTTGTCTTTCCATATCTCTTATCATAATGAGGTTATAGTTATCAATTTTGATAATTCATTTCTTGTTTTGAGGGTTTGTTTTTTTTACCAAACTTTTTTTTTTTTGGATTTTTTTTTGAATTTTTTTTTTTTTTTTTTTTTTTTTTTTTTTTTTTTTTTTTTTTTTTTTTTTTTTTTTTTTTTTTTTTTTTTTATTTTACAAAATTTTGTGATATTTTGGGTTATGTTTCGGTATGATAATTGTTATTGACTATCCAATTGTTAGAGAATTAGTATTCGATATTGGCTCAAATTATATAGATAGATATTTGTATTAATTTTTTTTTAACAAATCGATGCTTGTAATGGTCTGTCTGTCGCTTGTATGCACATCCCTGTCTCACAATTCTCATTTGATATATACTACTACTGGAGTTCTACCATCAAAAATTATTGGTGAATGATCTAACTAGTTGAAGATAGCCATGTCATCAGCAGCTATTCTTTCAAAATCATGTTTTTGTGTTGTTCATCATCAGAGTATTTTGTGCATACATCACCAGTGTGACAAATTTTTGAAATTCAAGCCACTCTTCTCAACATCCCCTTTTAGCCGTCTTGGCGAAACTTTATTGCTTCAGCGTAAGTCTCACCATGAGGAATTCATCTTCAATTTGTGATGGTCATCTATTATAATTGTGAATTCCAACGAAACCTGAAAGGTTTTATTTTGAAATACAAACTCCGAATGGTCAATCTTGAACAGTTTTTAAAAAAAGTGCTGGGCACAAAGCGAATAGACTTACCAAACTAGATTCGGGGGGAAAAGTTCAAATTTGATCTTAAAACGGCCTCTCGCAGTTGTTCAATATTACAATGAGTATTTGATGTCAGAAGTGAACATTATTACTTAATAAATCGTTCTCATCTAACCGAGGTTCAATACAACCAGGAGATAGTCATAGTTCTTTGAAGCTTACCATAACATTCTAGCCTGTTTGCTAATTTTATAAATCTCAACCTTTGCTCAACACTAGACAATTTGTAATGTCGTCACTTCAGAATGAAAGTGTAGATCAGCCTCAAAAAATGAGGTTACATTAAAGATGTATATGCTACTTCTATACAAGTTTCAACTTGACGATTCTTGCTCAATTCGATCAATAATTTCTTTAGTCCAATATACACCATAAAATCAGAAATCTATCACTCTCCATCGATAAAGGGAACTTTCTGAAATAAATGTGTAAATGCTTGCTGTTGTATTGCTTATCGCTCAAAAGCTCGGTCGGACCGTGTTTTCGCTTTTGGAACTCTTTTTTTGTTTTTTCGCTTTGGCTCTGGCTCAAATTAAAGTTGCCGATTTTCATTTCCATTTCCACCCAAGTTGAAGTTTTATTTATACAAGTCTCATTTCAACATTTCATCACTATACCCTGTCTGGTTCATTGCATTTAACATACGAGATCAGTATTAGGCTAAACTCTGTTCTTCACCACGTATATATACAAATAGAGCCATATCTTATTATTATCGCATACCCTTTTTTTTCTTGCTTTTTCCCATACGTTCCCAAAACATATTTTATTGTTTTATCGTTGCATTTTCAATTTGGAATATTTGAAAAAACACACCCGTTATTCGTCATGTTGAGAGCCTTGGGTTTGAAAGGAAGTAAAGACGAGTCAGCAAGTGTACCGGAAGAGGATAAGATTGCCTTGGTCTTGCAAGAAGCTGAAGATTTTGAGATATGTTTGACGGCGATGGATTACGTATTGGATGATAGGGCATCTGAAGGATTAGCATTGATTGAACATAAAAATGAAGCAATATACAAATTAGCCACTGGTGTTGTCCATTTCATTGAATTCACACTTGGGTTTGAACCGGAAACAAGAGAAAAAGCACAACGGACATTATCAGAGCTGGAGAATTTGTCAACAAAGAACAAGCAATACAATGAAAAGATAAATTTACAAACAAGTTCGATGTATCCACCTGGTACTGAGTACGCGGTGACTTTGGCAGAATCAACTTTACTTCATGCCTTGTGTATGTTGTTGAGTGAAAGTATGTTGGAAAGTGCAAAGGCATTGTACAAATTACGTAAGGCATATCATATATTGGATGAGATTAGCAATAAGATTGAACAAAATCTGAAAAAAAACAAACAATCTGGTTCCAATTCCAATTCCAATTATTCCAGTGTTAATAATTCGACAGACACATTGTCATCAAATGGCAATGGTAATAAATTTGCAGATATTCCAATTGCATTGACTGAACAACAAAGAAAAGATGCCAAAATTATTAAAAAATCTGAAAAAATCTTTAAACTGAGACAGAGCAGATTTACCGGTTCCAATATTGGTAACAAGTCCACAATGGCCAGATTGAGATCAGATTTAGGATTGAACGCGGAAGTGTTATCATCAAGTGAATCACAAATCTCCTTGATTTCCACTGTTAATGATTCAAAAACATCAACAATTGATGAATTTATTCATAGTGGGGTTCATTTATGTTTTGGAATATTGCAAGTGGTATTATCATTGATTCCTCCTGCTATTGGCAGAGTGTTATCAATTGTTGGTTTTAAAGGTTCAAGAGAAGCCGGTTTGAAAATGTTGTGGAAAGCTGCAGAATTGAGAAATATACATGGTAGTTTGGCATTATTAGCATTACTCGTTTTCTATGATGGTCCATTCCAATTCACCGATGTTGATTTCGATGTACCATCGACAACTGCCGCAACAACAATAACGGAAAAATCACCACTGGATGAATTGCATAGACAAGTTTCAAGACAATCATCCAAGCTCAGTTTAAGAAAGACTTTGAGTAGAAAGAAGATGGATTTAGAATCGCAAGCACAAGCAGGCATAGGTGAACCAACATTACTTCATCCTGGAAAGAGATTGGAGACACTGTTGTTGAACGCGAGAGCCACATTTCCCCATAGTGCTTTATGGTTGTTACAAGAGGGGAGAATGTTGGCATCTCATGGAAGATTGGAGGAGGCTGTTGAATTAATGGATAGTTTACCATCAGATAGAATTCAAATGGTTCAAGTGGAACTGTTGTTGGTTTTCGATCGTACGATGATTTTAGTCTTTATGCATAAATATGAACGAGCAGCTAAGGATTTCATAAGATTGGTTGAGATCAATGCATGGTCTCATGCATTGTATTATTATCTTGCTGGTGCATGTTACCTTGAATGTTGGAGAATGTGTCGTACCAAATCGTTGATCCCAACTGGTAAAGACGATGTTGACCCTGCAAAGGAAGAATGGTATAAGAAACAACTGGAGAATTATTTACTCGATGCTCCAGAACAATTTGGTAAGAAAAAATTCATGGCAAAGACAATGCCATTTGATAAATTTTTGGTTAGAAAGATGAATGCCATCAAACTGACTAGTAAGGCTAATCATTTGTCAATACCGGATTCCGTTGGCACTTCTTTAATTCATGAATTGAGTTATTTCTGGAATGGGTATAATAGAATGCCACAAGAGCATTTACAATTGGCTGTGAAATTGTTGAATTATAATGCTATAAATTCTGACTCTTGTTTAATCGATGAAGAAATGGGGAAGCCATTTACCAAATTGAATTCAGAAACCAATGATCAAAAAATGATTAGATTAACTTTACAATCCATATCATTGAGAAGATTAGGACAAGTAAAAGAAGGTGAGCTGTTATTAGATGAGGCATTATCCCATATCATAACATCAGATGGCAAATTCATCAAATTGACTAACGATCCATGGCTATACCCAACGGCTCTATACGAAAAGGCATTGTTCGTATGGAAGAGAACCGGAGTTGATGGATTGGACCAAGTTAGAGACTGGCTTAATAAAGCTATGTCATACGGTGGAGATGATTTTGAGTTGAGTACAAGGATCACTATGAAGATCAAAGCTGCTATTGATAGATTAGAAGGCTTATAATTTTTCACGTACGTAAATGCTCGGTTAATACGGGTGTATAACTATATATATTTATCATTGTATTTGAAATGACCGTCAAACTCCAATTGTAGTCTGTGTCTGTGTGTGTGTGTATCCGTGCTTGTATGTTTGTAAGATTGACTAATCAAGTCATTGTCTGGTATGACAAATTGTGGTGTTGTTCCAGACTGCTGCTTATAAATTGTTGTGATCGGAATTGGAGAGAAAGAAAGAAGGGCAAACAAAAAATTAATTTCAAAACGTTGCACTATATAAAGTAACAACTATCACCACTCGTCATATTCATATCTATCACTGCAATTCATATATATATATATATATAAATAAATATCACAATGGTTTCAGCTAAAGTAGGTGACAAATTCCCAACAGATGTCAAACTTCAATACATTCCATACACCGAAGAGAACTCCGGTATCTTGGTTTGCTCAATTCCAACTGTCTATGACTTGAGCAAGAAATTACCAGGAAAGACCGTTGTCTTTGTTGCCGTTCCAGGTGCATTCACTCCAACTTGTACTGCTGATCACATTCCTCCATTTGTTTCCAAGATTGGTGAATTGAGGGCCAAAGGTGTCGATGAAGTTGTTGTCTTGAGTGCTAATGATGCTTTTGTCTTGTCAGCTTGGGGTAAAGCATTGGGTGCCAAGGATGAAATTATCTTTGCTTCTGATCCATTAGCTCAATTATCAGGTGAATTAGGTTTACAAAAAGATTTAACCTCTGTTGGATTTGGTGTTAGAACTTCAAGATATGCCGCCATCGTTGTTGATGGTGTCATCAAGTACCTTGAAGAAGAACCAGGAAGTGGTGTTTCCGTCTCTGGTGTTGAAGCCATCTTGGCTGCTTTGTAACTCGGTTGCGGGAAAGCCAAGTTGTAGCAATGTTAGATGATTGATATGATAATATCACGTTTATAGGACGTTTGTCAAAGAGGCGATTTTTTTTTATATATACAAATAAAGATTCGACCCTTTTCAACTCAATTAAATCTGTAAATCTTCTTCTAAACCTTTACAAAGATCCATTACTCGTTGAGTGGTCTTCAAATTCTCAAACCATTGTGATAAATAAAGGAAAGTATAACGAACAGAACAGCAAGTTGTCGTGTCATTGAATTTCGTTTTCCGATAATTTTTGTGATTTTTCTCTCCCTCCAGAATATTTTACAAACAAGATAAAGGACAATACAGCGAAAGTTGAAAGTATCACAATCGTGTCTGATCTGATATTACATCTTTCACCCCAATTATCAATTTTTGCAATTTACCTTATGGTGATAAGACTCTCAGAAATATAACGCGCCAACAAGATGTCAGATTTCGAGTACGATAACTATTCGGAAGAAGAAGATGAAGAAGACAATATCTCATTTGAAGAATCATCAGATGAAGAGATGGATGATGATGATGATAACGGAGTTAATTATGGGAACGTTGTCTTGGAAAAGCGAAGACAAAACCTGCCATTCTCCTTACAAACTGTTGAATTTAAATCAAAGACTCCAAATGAATTGTTGAAAGATTTGCATGATGAAGTGTGTAAATTGTCATCCATATTGAACCTTGATGAAGATGATTGTTATATACTTTCACATTATTTCAATTGGAATGGTGAAAGGTTGATGGAACAATTTATGGATAATTTTGATGAAACTCGGATCAAAGCTGGGCTTCCACTTGAATCAAGGCAAGGACCCAATAGTATAAACATTGAAGACCGCCCTTTCACATGTGACATTTGTTGTGATGAAAAGACAAGTTCTTTTAAATTATCATGTAATCACATGTATTGCAGTGATTGTTATATATATTATTTCAAAGAGAAGATATATGCCAATTTGAGATTGTTGAAATGTCCTCATCCATCATGTTCGTTGAATCTGCTACCGACAAAGGATATTAAAGTGGTGAGTGATTACATGGTGGCAAATCATATCACAGCGGATGTGAACGATATAGTTGAAGCCAAGCTTGCAGCTGATGAACTGGCAAGAAAATTACAAGAAATGAAAGCTGAATGGTCTGATTCTGATACAGAAAGTGTTGATAATGTCATATATCAATCGAAACCAACAGTGGTTGAAAAATCTTTATTTGAAAGATATGAAGATGGAAGTATCAAAGTTTATGTTGAAAGTCATTCGAATTATAAATGGTGTCCATCACCGGATTGTCTAGGAATCGTTTGTTTGCAAAATGTCTCTAGAAGTTATTTAAAAGAATTATCAGTGAATCACAAGAATAATTTGATACCTGTTGTTACATGCCCTTATGGACATTCTTTTTGCTTCATGTGCAATTTCGAAAATCATATCCCTGTGCCATGTTGGATTACAAAATTATGGGTTCAAAAATGTAAAGATGATTCAGAGACTGCTAATTGGATCAGCGCCAATACTAAGGCATGTCCTACATGTGATTCCACCATTGAAAAAAATGGAGGTTGTAACCATATGACTTGTAAAAAGTGTAAACATGAATTTTGTTGGATTTGTATGGGGAAATGGTCTATACATGGAAGTAATTATTACAATTGTTCGATGTATGACAATAATGATACAAAGGAAATACGAAATAAACAAGAACATTCAAAATCATCTTTGCAAAGGTATTTACATTTTTATAATCATTTCACAACGCAGGAGCAATCAATGAAAGGTGATCGATTATTTTGTTCAGATATTGAAAATAAATTGATGAGTATTCAAGAGAATTTGAAAAATGATGTTTCTTGGATTGAATTACAATTTTATAAAGATAGTGTTAACACGTTGTTGCGTTGCAGAAGAACTTTGAAATGGTCATATGCATTGGCTTATTATTTAAGAAGTTCAAATTTCACAACTTTATTCACGGACAATCAAAAGCATTTATCAAACAGTGTTGAAAAATTATCAAGATTGTTTGAAATTTTCCAACCTGAACAAATCATGTCCAAAAAGAGAGATTTCAATAGCGTTTCCGATTATTCATTGAAAAGGGAAAAACTGTTGATTGAATGTGCCATTGAGGGAATTATGAAAGGTGAGTTACAATTCAATGTCGATGAAAATGGTACATATCTAGATTGATGTTGTATAGTAAATTACGAAACTAGCTCTCCAAATAAAGATGATGATTTATAAATCACAAATTGTAACAGTCATGAATTTGAACCGATAATAATTAGCCGCTACTGCTTTACTCAGTTATTACTCTTGATTGATGAACCTACAGGTTTGTTATGTAACATAAATCGTTTAATTCATTTAATTCTAATTTTTAGTCTTGGGTATCTATATGGAAGTATGCTATCATCTCTTCCCACTCTATCTATCTCTATCTTCTTCCTCGTGTTATGTATTGTTTGTATGTGTTTATCCTAGACCAGCTAAATGACATCAATCTGATGACTTCATAGTCATATCAATGGCAATACGTTCTCTTCATATTCACCATCGACATTACCAGCTGGATTGTATTCACATACTGTGTATTGACCATAAAAGGCACCACAATTGACTCTAGCACATCCGATCTGTGTCGTGTCCTTCCAAACCACTTGTGTGAAATGTCCCGTTTGTTCACTGAATTTTGGTGTGGAGTAATTATAATTGCGGATTTCATTGTACCATGCATCAACTGCTGGTCTTGTGTCATAACCTAAGGCGATGTTCTCCCCGTATGGTAAATCTGAATGGGATAATACTCCGGATGAGCAATCATATTCAGAAGCAAAGTCTTCAGCAGATTCTTGTAATATGCTAGACCATGTAACATTGGCAACACCATGTAATTTACGCTTGATATTATGTTCATCAACGATATTATATTCAAATTGTTCTTGTGTTTCAGCAAATCCACTTGGTGTCACTGTCACAGTGTTCAATTGAGTGGCAGTGGCAGTGATAACAGTTGTCGTTTTCTTTGTTGCTGTTGTGATTTTAGTCTTCACAATTGTGACAATTTTAGCATCAGCGTTGGGAACCGCTATGGAAAGAACGAATGAAGCCGGTATCAATGCTATTAAAATGTATCTTAAATTCATTTCGGTATATGTAGTTTGCTAAGTTGGTGGGTGGGAAAAAAAAAAAGATTGATACAGTATTATTATATCACCTCGTCCAACAACAATTCAAAAACAAACCCAGCACATTATAACTTCACAAATGGGAGAAGAGTCGTTGTTTATATAAAAGGGAACTGGAAAGGACCATTTCATACCCAGTATTGTAAAATGCAAAAAAAATTTCTTCACAAAGCTGATATTTATGCACTGATATGCACTGTTATGCGATTAATTAAAAAATTTGTTTTCTTTTTTCTTTATTTGTACAGGAATTTATTGCAATTTAATTAGAGGTGTCCGTTTACAGAAGTATGTGTGACAATATTTCCGATGAAGTCAAACATGATGGATGCTATTCTATAAACCTTATCGTTGTTGCAAGATGCAAAGGATGTTTTTCATTGCTATTGTTAATTTTTCAGCTATATTTAAAGACTAACTTTTTGCTCCAAACAGGTTTTAAAACTCTGATCCATTATTTTCAACACAGATACATAAGAACTATAAACTCTCAAGAGCACAGTTTAATGAAGTCATCTCTTTGGCTGTAATCTCTCTAGTCAAAGATGTAGTGTGAGATCCCGGTCGTATAGATATATATGCATGGAAATCAGCACCACACAGGTGGGAAAAAGAAATATTATTCATGTTGAAAGATCGAAAAGGGAAAAAAAATCGAAAATTGAGTTGGAAAAGAATGATTGAAGGCAATAGCCGAAATAGTATATTGTGAGTATTGTTTCATAGCTATGTTGGGCGCTTAGCTTTGTTGATCGTTTTCTGCATTTACAAAATGTCTGTAAATTTCTTTTCTCAATAGTTGAAGAATCATGATCTACAATTTCTTTTAATACAGAACTTTTTAGTTAGCATTAGTGTTTGTCACGGTGAAAATGAAGAGCGTGGAATACAATTTATCAAAAAGAATTGAAAACCGCCTATTTTGGACTTCAGCTCAGACTTAACATCCGAATTCTTTAACCCAGTAGTCTTGTCAATTAATAAATAATATTATTTCCTCTTAAAAAATATTCTTGCATTTACACTTTGAAATTCTCATATTGACAACTTTTTTGCTCTCTTTGGTATTATTTTACACTTGTTCTAAAGATGGTTCGATAATTATAAAATCTGATATTTACCAACGTTTGGAGTTTTGTGATGTTTGTTTGCTCCCCTCACTGGGTTATCTGCTCTACTCTGTATATCCTTGAAGAATGCAACCTATCTGACTCAATGATTGATTATTGTAATATTACTTTTTCAAATGCAAGACACGCGTTATTTGTTGCTGAAAAGCATGAATATTACCCTGGTAACCTTGATAATAATTGAGTATTATTTTATTGCTACAAATGGCATAACCAGAGTTACTCAATGCAATTTTGATTATGTCTGTAATTATACAGCCAGACATGGAAATTGGAAAAAGTGGCATAAAATCTATCTTTAATGAATGTTTTGTATCTGCAATTAAGAGTCAATAGTGATAATATTATATATGATATTTAAAAAAAAACACACACACATCAACTCATGCTAATAACCTTGTTTCATATTCAATAAGGTCTATCAAAAATTCAACTTCTAATCTCTTTCTACTTTCTTTAACCCAATCATCAGCTAATTTTCTTGACCAACCTTTCAAATTAGCAACTTGTTCCACTGCTAAATCTAATTCATCTCTTTCCAAGAATCCGTTAACTCTAGCGACAATGGATTCAATATCATTACCCTCGGCAAAACCTTCTTTTGAGAAAAGGAATTTGGACAAGATCTTAGATGTGAAATGTCCTAATATACCGGCATTTGGTGGTAATAACGATGCCGATTTCAATTCAGGAACTAACAATTTCCAACGAGTTATTAATTGTTGCTTTGTTAACAAGTTACCTGATTTAGGAAGTTGATTCAAAGTTTCAGCTAACAAATCATCATTTAAACTTGAAACTAATTGTGAAAGATTGTTAAATTGATCATTCAATATAACTGGTTTGGTAGATTGATTTAAAGTGGCATTCAATTTGGCAATTTCAATGTTCAAGTTTTTCAAAATCAGATATGAGGTTGCATTCTTAGATATTTCAATTTCAAATTGTTCTAAACGATCAATCTTGGTGAAAATGTCATCTAATTTTGATAATTTACCATTTCTTTCATTATCAATCTTGTCTGATATGATTCTATTGAATTCATTTAATTGACTCAACTTGACGGCATCAATCTTGTTATCAGCTTGTAAGAAGATCTTGGATTTTGTTGCTTCTATTTCATTAATTAAATTTTCATGATATTTCCTCTCCAATGCTTCTCTTTCCAGATCTAATTGTTTAATGAAATTCTTTGTTAATTCCACTTCCTTCTCTTGTGTTATTAATTCTAACTGATCAGATTTCCCATTTAACAAATTGCCTAAAGATTTAGTATAATCTGATGAAACTTCACCTAATTTAGATGATAATTCTTTAATTGAATCACTAATCTTCAAAATAACACTGGCATGAACTGGAGCTTTCTTATTAATAGACTGAATGACATCGTTCAATGCATCAACGGTTTTGTTCAAAGTTTCATCATTGGTTTTGAATTCAACTAATGGTAATTTGAATTCAACAGCTGAACTTGGTTGTGAAGTGTCAATGGAATTTACTTTAACTTGTTCCTTACCTTCATCCAATTTTTTCAATTCTTCCTCGGTGATCGTAGTACTCAGAATACCTGTCTTTGTTACAGGGACAGTCTTATCAATGATGGAATTGAATGCATGTACATCACTATCGGCTGAGTTTTTCGATGAACCGTAATTATAATTCAAGAGATAATTTTCAGTGAATTCAATTAATTCCTCACCTAATGGGAAATAATCGACGAAATTATCATAAATAGCATCATTTTTCAATGATAATGCAATTCCACCCAGATATACCACAGAAGTTAATAATCCAACTCTTATGAAAAATGTTCTAAATGGATGACTTTTCTTCTTCGGTTGTACCGGTATAGTCTCTGGCAATTTGACCTTGACTTCATTTAATTTGAAACAAGTCGAGGACAATTGACGTCTGCCAATTGAACGAAATGATCTCCTATACATTTTCGTCGTACAATTAACCAGTATATCACAATAAGAGACTCTCTATTTTACTACTATATTTGAAGTTTTTTTTTTTTTTGATTTTTTTTGGTTTGATATTATTTTTGTTGTTGGTGTTGTTGTTGTCGAACAAAGAAAAAATCGACAAATCAAATTCACTCTATTTATTTACACGGGAAGCAAGTGGCAGCAGCACTGGCAGCAGCAGCAGCACATTATTTTCATCACTGGAAACGATCATGATCTTACCCTTTTGTAATTTACGCACAGTCTTTGCCCAAGATTTCACCTTTGCCTTATCGTCTGACATATTCGACAAAAACGGATGTTTGATAAGTTCTTGTGGATCCCATCTTTCATTTTCAGTTTTCAAACATAAATCAACAAATTCACATAATTCATTGGAAAACCCATCTTTAACATTCAAACTTGGAGGTTTCTCATTGACAATTCTTTGTAACAAATCCAATATCCCCTCGGGCAGCATCTTTGACGAGTCGCCAAATGGGAATTCCCCAGTGGCTAATTCTATCATCATTAAACCTAATGACCAAACATCACCTTTAACGTTATATCTATTACCTTGTATTCTCTCTGGTGACATATACGTCGAAGTTCCAACAAACGTATCAGCAATAGAGTTGATCAACTCTCGACTTACACCGAAATCACACAATTTCATGTTTCCTTTTGAATCCATCAAAACATTGGAAGGTTTAACATCTCTATGAATAATCTTATGAGTCTCATATAAATATATCAACCCACTGAGTACACTATATGCAGCTTGTTTCAACATGAATTCTGGGAAGGGACCTATTAGCTTCAAGATCTTATCCAATGAACCACAATCAACGTATTCCATACAAATTACTACATCCCCTTCTTTCAAGAAAGCACCATAAAACCCAATAATACTTGGGGAATCACATTCGTGCATAATTCTTAATTCTCTTATAATTTGAGTCAATACCAGTTCCTTAGTTTCAATATGAATGATTTTTCTAGCCATTGTCTTCTTACTGGGTAAATGTAATACTTTTGAAACGGTGCCAGAGTTACCTGAGCCTAGTTTTTTCAAAGTTAATAAATCCTCCAGCTTTATTGATAATTGATATTCAACACCTAATTCTAAATTATTCATTGATGATACTAATTCATCTGTACTAGCTTTTGTATCGGGATCATTCAATTTCATCTGTTCAGATGGATTCCCAATGGAATCCGTTATGGTTAACAGTTTCAAATTTCTTCTTTTTAAAGTTTTTGGTTTATAAAGACTTGACTGTGAATGTATGCTATTACGGGTATTTGTAGAATTAATCTCAGGTTTGATATTTGATGAAGTGGGTGCATTTGATAGTTTTATAGGATCGAACTTTGATGATGATGATGATGATGTCTGAACATTCGGTACTGATCTGAAATCTAGATTTAGTGGTCTTGGTGGTGGAGAAGGAATTTGTTGTTGCTGTTGTTGTTGTTGTTGTTGCCTGGCAAGCCTCAAAGATGGCAGTGATGAAGTTGAAGTGGATTTGAAAGGTGGCGGAGGTGGTGGAGGCGGGAGCTTTTTATCATGATTAAATCTCTGCATTGAATGATCTATACCTCTGTATATATTATGATCTCTATCTGTATACAATGTTGTGTTTGTTTGTGTTTCTTTTTCAAACGCAAAACAAAAAAAAAATATTTTTGGATTTTCATTCCATTTCATTTCGTTTACTTTGTGAATGGGAGAGGGATACAAGAGGTCACTTGTGTAAGTCATATCGTGAAGACCACACCTGATTGTTAATGCTATCATTGCGAATGTTGAAATAGGAATGTTAAGTTAATAGAACTACTTGTATAGAACTAGTTTTTATAATATACATTCAATTTTATGCAACCTCATTTTTTGAGGCTACTATAGAGAACTTATAATCTGCAGTAACATAATAACAACATATCTTCTCTTGAGCTAATGTTAAAGAATAAACGAGTGATTATATACCGCTATGAAGCCCTTCAATGAATTGAAACTTTCTGCTGGTTGTAGTGAACCTTCATTGGATGCAAATAGATCACTAAGTGGAGCTGAAGTGGATAAATTCAACCATTTAGATAAGAAGGATAAATTCAAATTAATGATGAAATGGCCCCTTCCTGAAGTTCCAGAGTACGATAAGAGCTTGAAGCCAAAAACTAATACTTCTGGTGCTTTCAAAGAAATAGAAAAACTTTTCACCATTGATGACTTAGAGTTTAAAATTAAATATCGAACTTATCAAGCTTCTTTGAAGTTCACAATTTTGTTAAATAATCAAATGTCAGCAGATAAATTCATCAAATCCTTTGTCGACCCATTCTTGAAACACGAATTTCCCACTGAAGTTGAAGATCATTTTCATTCTAACTGCCAAAGATATAGAGAGGGAATTGTGAGTACCGAAACAGGGATAGAATCATTATTGCAAAAATGTTGTTTTGATCCAATAGAAGAAGAAGTGAAGAGTTCACTAGAAGGTGCTAAAGCTTCCTTTGGAGATGGCTTATGTGATCATCTCACTGACAAAGGCATTTCCTTCGAACCTGAAAATCGTGCCATACCTCTTGCTGCCGCTTTTACTACTGAGAAATTGAAAGCGCCTCTTTTAGGTGTCTTCTCGGAGCCAGATGCTATGGTTGGCTATAGAGCAAATTTTAAGACAGAGACAAAGTGTTTTTATGGTATCCCCGTCTTTTTGAGTAACATTATTGCGATCAAGTATACAAGTTTCAATTTGGGTGCATGTCACGAAGCATTGGTGAACCCAACAGCGCACAAAGAGAAACTTGAATACTATAAACTGATTAACGAGGACCCACTTCTACATGGAGTTGCCACTGATAAACAAGTTGAACAATTGAAGAAGCTTTTAACCATATACACCACTTTTTCGTTTCACGCCGGTTTGTGTCGTTATATCATCACAGACTATAAATCATTCCTTTTTGTAAGAATTACACAGAGGCGACCAAGATTGCCAAGAAGACCGAAAGGGGATACTGAGTTGACTTTGGGAAGCGGGCAAGGTAACCTCCGAATTCTCACTGCAGAGAATTACTTGTTAAGTTCATCCGATGAGTATGTTAGACTCTTTCTCTTGAGTTTTCTTCGCATGACTGAAGCTTGTAGAAGTGAGAAGCTTGAATTTCAAAAATTTGTGACAATGGTTATGCAGTCAGAGACTACTCTGATAATGAGCAAGACAGAAAACTGATACCGGAAGAACTACCTCAAGTTCTGCTCTGAGTGGTCCAGTTGATGTTGTGGGTGCTGCTTCGCAAGAGGATGATCAAGCCAATTGTGGTAGAGGACAAAGGCAGAGAGAAACGGAAAAGTTTTCCCTCACATGCTATGATAAGATTTTACTAAATCAACGTACAACAATGGATAAGTATGGAAAATCGTATTTCACTTAGTTTGGTTGCAAAATCATTGATACGGATATATATTGTCATTTATATTTAATATTCTATTATTAAACTCATTTCTTCTTCTTTTTACCTATTGTAATATTAACACCAACAACACCAGCATTATGAACACTTTCCCAAACATAATCACCAACTTGCTTTGGCAATTTCCTACCATAAAGACATTGATCAATAAGCCACATTCCAACGATAAATTCATCTTTTCTCAAGAATCCATCTTGATTATGATCAACTAGATTATATATTTTTCTCAACGTTTCCAGTGGTAATCTTGACCTTTTGAAAATTTCTCTGACAATGATTCTATGCATCAACAGAGAATTACCTCCAATCTTTTGAGAAGCAGCGGTCTTTGCCAGCTTTGTTGCATCTTCTGTATCATAATCATCCAGTTTTGGAGCCAAATCCATACATAAATCTTTATTTGCGACCCAAACACCTTCATATCTTTTACGTTCTTGCTCTGAGATGGAATCTATATCATTATGATGTTTCCATGGTTTATCAACATTGAATTCCTTTCCCTTTTTATCCTTTCTCATTGTAGTTTTCAATCTAACAGTATGTTGAGGAACTAATATAGCAGTTTGTGAAATTGTAGCTGGGTTAAGATTTGCATTAGAATGATCTGAATTACCGACATAGAAAACCTGTTCTTTTGGAATTTGTTGAGATGATTTACTTCTTCCGAAAAATGCTCTTGCATTGTTTGTAAACTTGCGTCTACTCTTGTTCATTGGAAGATGAGGATGATGATGATGATGAGAAGAAGTTGTTGATGTATATGTTGGATATTTTGGTAAAGTTGTAGCAGATTCATTCAGTAAAGTGCTGTCATTCATCGAGGATAAATCTTCTTCATCGAATGTCGATGTACTCTTATTGGAATTGTTATAATTTGTATCGATTGGTGGTGGTTGTAATGACAGATCATCACTGTTGAAATAACTGCTTAAGTCATTCATTGGAGTTTCAAGTGGTGATAATGGTGGAGGTGGTTTTCTTGTCTTTTTAGATTTCAAATCTTCAGTTGATGAATTGAATGAGGGAAATGAAAGCAGTGAAAGTTGTGGAGAACTATCTATATTGAAATCGGAACTCAACGAAAGCCTATTTGTACGATTAGGAGGAGGCAATAACAATGTTTCTTTATCAGTATTAATCGAAGATGACAGTGGTGGTGGTGGTTTTCTTCTTTGCTGTTGTTGTTGTTGCTGTTGAGTAGTTTCACTTGTCATTGAAGTTAAATCTGAATTATCAACAAGACTATTTTTTTTAATAGCAGCCAATGGTGATTGATACAAAAATGCATTTTTAGACTTGTTAAAATCAATGTCATGGGAGCTATCACTTACAACGCTTAAATTCCGATCATATGGATCATTATTGGCATAACGATTGGTAAATCCACCAAGTAATTGATTATTAGGTTCCAGTTTGATTAAAAATGAATAAGGATGGTTTTGTTGTTGTTGATTTTTCATTGTCAAGGGAGATTCAGATTCCTTGGAAATTTGATTATGTTGATCGTTATTGAACAAGAGACTATTTGTACTTTTATTTTTCAATGGATCAGCAACACTACTCGTCACAGACATAACATCTGTTGGAGTCTTGACAAAACGAGGTTCCTCCTCTGTGAGGGGTGAAGTTGGCGAAGTCACTCCTAAGCCAGCAGGAGCATGTTCATCGTTATGTTCGGATATAACCTCCGTTTGTAATGGTTTCTTATTCAGAATTGTGGAAATATTGGTATTTGATCTTTGAATTTCCTTTGTCGAGATCAAAGATCGACTGCTTCTATTGTCAGAACTGTATAATGGTAAACTTGAATGAGAATTCTTGAATGAAAATTGACCGCTGCTATTATTATTATTTGTAGTGCTATTATTATTGTTGAGTTGACTAGTGGCAATTAAAGAATATGGTGAATTGGAGAATTCACTAGATGTTGAGTTTTGTCTACTGATGATTGAACCATTGCCATGTGACAGTGAGCCGTTATTGGATGACGAGTTTTTAACAACGTTCAGTGGATCTTTATCCTTGTTGAAATTTGTTGTTTCAACAGCCACCATTGATTTAGGGTTCGCTTTAGCCACTACTGTTGCCGCAGCCATTGCTGCAGCAGACGGGCTCGATATTTGATCTTGATTCGATGGATTGATCCCCGTTGTATTCAATTTCGATAAGAATTTGTTTTGATTACTCGTGGTGCTATTTCTCTTTGTCGATTTATGTGATGATGGTGATGCAATTTCTAAATGATTTGATAATGCATTTGAAGAAGATTCAGAAGTGACTTTATTGTTACTATTGATGTTGATAGTCTTATTCGTGGCATATGAATGGATGGAGAATCTCTTTGTCGGTGGTTTGGAAGGTGATGGTTGCTTTGTAGATTGCACTGGAGTTGGTGGCTTTGGCTTTGTTGTTGTTGTTGTTGGCTTTGGCTTTGTTGAAGATGGACTTTGTAAATTTTTAAACGTCAAAGCTGCTGCTTTTTGAGCAATTGAACTGGTCTCAGGGGCAGTTTCGGGTACATAGTCACTCTTCGTTCGTATACCCTGAGGTCTCTTGGACTTTTTCAAGCGCATTATACGGTAAGGCCTTGTCACAGTAACTAGTCAGTCAATTGGTCTGTTGAGTGTATTCTTTGCTCACTCTGAGAAAAACAAAAAACAAAACAAAGAAAGAGTGCCAATCTTTCGCTACTACTAGACAAGAGGGCTATATACACACACATACATTCCACGATGATATCATATGAGATCACCACACACAACTACACCCCATGTATTCATATCCATACATCTACATCTACATCTACCTTACTCTTCTATCAATCACTACTACTACCCGCTACTCTCTCTCTCCTATTAAAAAGAAATTTAGTAAGAGAAAAAATTTGTTAAGCAAAACAAAAGACAAAACACAAAACACAAAGAGAAGAAGAAGAAAAAAAAATTTTCAAAGGGATCTTTTATAATTGTATATCATCTTATATCTCTACATCCATATATCATCACTTCGATCATCAATATGTCTGACTCTATTACCAACAAGGAGACTCTTCTGAGTGCCACCGATAAGAAACTGTTGCCTGCTTATGACCAACACTACTTCTCTTCGTATGACCATTTCGGTATCCATGAAGAGATGTTGAAAGATCAAGTTAGAACTTTGAGTTACAGAAATGCCATCATGAAGAACAAAGATTTATTCAAGGACAAGATCGTATTGGACGTCGGTTGTGGTACTGGTATTCTTTCCATGTTCGCTGCCAAGGCCGGTGCCAAACATGTCATTGCCGTTGATATGTCAAGTATCATTGGAATGGCTCAAAAAATTGTCGATTTGAATGGATTCACCGATAAGATCACTTTGTTACAGGGGAAATTAGAAGATGTCGAATTGCCATATCCAAAAGTCGATATCATCATAAGTGAATGGATGGGTTATTTCTTATTATATGAATCAATGTTGGATACCGTTTTGGTTGCCAGAGATAAGTATTTGGTTAAAGGAGGTTTAATCTTCCCAGATAAATGTACAATGCATATTGCAGCCATTGAAGATGGACAATATAAAGATGAAAAAATCCATTATTGGGAAGATGTCTATGGATTCGATTATTCTCCATTCATCGATATGGCAATGGTGGAACCATTAGTTGATATCGTTGAAAACAAGGCCATCGTTACCACATCATCACAATTAGTTGAATTCGATTTAAACACCGTTACCATTGAAGAATTAGCATTCAAATCTAAATTCAAGATTCAAGCCACAAGAGATGATTTAATACATGCTTTTATTTCATGGTTTGATATCGAATTCCCATACCATGAAAAGACAGGTACAAAAGTCACTTTTTCAACAGGTCCACATGCTCATTATACTCATTGGAAACAAGTTGTATTTTATTTGAATCAAGTGTTAGATGTCAAGAAAAATGAATACATCGAGGGTGAATTGATTTCAAAACCAAATGAGAAAAATCCAAGAGAAATTGATATCGACATCAAATGGAAATTCAAAGATGATTTCAATGGTCAAAGATCACAAGATGGTGAATTCAAATACTTTATGCGTTAATCCGGTATATCATCTTGAGCTTTTGCTTTTGCTTTTTTTCCATAACTTTCTTTTTATCACTTGGTGTTATTCATTTTTGGATCAAATTCCTCTTGTTTCTTCTTGGGTGTTTTAATCTTTGTACATTAGAAAAAGCATATTTTATTACATAATGATAAATAATTTTACACATTCATTAATTCATTCATTCATTCGTTTAATCTTTCTCGTTTCAAGAATTGACATCATCAATTCAATATCGAACCTACTGGAACTGCTTTAAAATCCTTTTCATTATCATACTTGTTCTCAAATTCATCTTTAATCTCAAAATATTGCTTAAGATCAAGTGTTTCAATTTTTCTTGCAGTATAATCTTCCTCTCCACGTTTACCATCATTCAGATACAATCTCTTATTTCTCATGAAATATAACAACAAGTAAAAATACTCTTTGAACAATGAAAACCATCTGATATCTTGCATGAACAAATCATTAACTCTTATCTTGACGTATAATTCTTCTAAAATTGAACAAAATTGATTGATAAAGTCATTGTTGTAATAACAATGGAATTTTTGATTGTTAACATTGGTATTAAAACACAACTCTTCCAATTCATGTAATTGTAATGAAAATAATGATACTGATTCAAAATCCGGATTCGCACTGGATTCATCCATATAAACACCATATTCATCCAGTTTACCTCTCTCTGAAATAATCACCAATACAATACTAAGAGCCTTCATTATCGATTTTTTGAAACGAGGCCTCGAAGTTATCAGTAATAATTTATTCTTAAAAACGGCTTCATTCGTTAATTCTTGTGTAATACACCAATCAACGATTTTCAACAGATAAATCGAATGTAACAAAGTATTGTTTAAAAATTGATCTTTCAAATTATCAAGTTGTCTCCTTTCATCTTCATCAAGAACAGGATTGGATCCATTGAAATCATGACTCGGATTCAGATATGAAAAATATAACAAATAACTCAACGATGATGATAAATCCAATAACCCCAACGTGAATATCAAACGACGATCCTTCACAGGACTAGTCTTTGACGTTCGATGATAATATTCTTTCCAAAATGTAGGACCCATCTTCAACCAATTTTGGAAATAATCAATGATATCATATAAATCCTGTTCAACATCCAGCCTTGTTAATTTCCCCTGTTGTTGAGAATAATCAAAGATATTACTGAAAACTTTGCCAATTGATCCCTGGTTAAACCCATTCAAATATGAATATTTCCCATAATAATACCTCGTGAAAATGGTTTGACGAATACATAAATCACCAGTACTTAGTGATTTATACCTTGTAAAATTTCTTAATGCTAATGAGTTCCCCGTTTGTCCCGCAGTGATGCTATCGATATATAACAAATCTTTCCATAATCCTTTCAAATGTAATTCTGAAATATAATTTTCATTGGCATCATTGGGGTTCTTGAAAATATCATCAATTTCCTCATATGATTTCCAAAAACCTAATGACATCATTAAATTATATGCCATATCCAATATAATGGAGATATCAAACGGTGATTTTTCAGGGAGTATATCATCTCCCCAATCATCAGGATTTAAAATTTTCAAAATTGCTGTGAATAATAACGCATTGATCGCAGCAATTGAAGGTTTCACAAAGCAATTGCTAACGAATATACAAAATACAGCACCGGGGACTAACACATTTTGTGAATCATTAAACTCTTTATTGTTTTCATCAACAACAATACCAAATTTTATCATCAAAAACAATTGAGATAATTTTGCCAATTCGATAGTATGATCCCTTGATGGATCATAAGCATTGATATCAACACCTCCCTTTCTTGTTTTTTTGAAAATCCTTTTGAAATCATTAATCACAACTTGATCATCGAAAAATGGATCAAATAATTTACTATATTGCATATCAAAATAACATCTCATTTTCCTTTCCAAATACTTGTACGAGGGAAGCATCGACAGTATCTCTTGAAGTTTTTTCCCAATCAAATCATTCTTCGAAGGTTCCAGATTCGGATCTAATTTCCTACCATCAACACTGCTAAAGGGGAACAATGATTTGGATTCAAAAAGATAAGTGGTGAGAGCTCTGTTCTTTCTCAACTCCTCCTTGTGTTCATCTTTATACCTTTCCGCATGTGGGCCAAATATAATCAACAATGATTTGCAAAAAGTATCTTGTAAATGGATATTTTGCCATGATAACGGTCCAAAAGTCTTTGTTGATTTTAACGATTTCACCGTTAGTGATAAATTAGTCAATTCAATTTTGACTTTTTTCAATTTACTCGAGATATTAATAGTTTCATCGATCGAGTCTGATTCAACAGGTTGTTCACTCAGCTGTGACGTCAGATATCTCTTACCATCCAATTTCAGAATCTCAGAAGCATAATACCTACTGATCGAACTGGATCTCAATTCCTCCTTTTCCACAATCAGCAAAAGTCTCTTGTTTTGATCTTTTAAATTTTCAATCTCACTGTACAAGTTTTGTTCTTGAACCAAGGAACTTACCCAGGGGGAGTCATCATAAATACACAAATGAGTTGGTAAATTATTCTTTGAACATGAACCACATATAGGTCTTTGTCGATCACATTTAATCTTCTTTTGTCGACATGTTCGACAAGAAACAGATAACCTCTTCCTTGTCTTTTTAACTTGAGCATTATATTCGGCGGAATCCTTGTTCGCTTTCTCGTAATCGTCGGGTGAACTATCTTCACGATGAATGTTGTTTCCTTCTCTCCCATTTCGTATTTGATCATCTTGATCGTCAAGTGTCCTTTTCAAAGAAGATGGTCTGTCCAAAGCATTGGCTCTATTAGAGTCTAGTGTCAGCTGTTGTTGTTGTACACCTCTTTCTGGAATTGGAGTCCGTACAGTACTATATGCGTTTGAAATACTAGGTTGTGGATACAGATACGGAGCCGAGGCCAATTGCACGCCATTGGCCATCTGATACAATTGATACGCTTGACCATATGAACCAGGGAAGTATGGGTAATAGCCATTTACTTGTAATGATTGTAAATCAGGCTGGTGCTGGAAGGCATAATGTTGTTGCAGCAGCAGCAGCAGATATTGTTGTTGTTGTTGTTGTTGTTGTTGTTGCTGAAGTAGAGGATGTTGATGCCGCTGGTGCGGTTGTTGCAGTTCTTGATGCTGTTTATGCTGTGAACGTGACTGGTGTGGCTGCTGCTGTGGTGATTGCTGTTGTTGTTGTTGTTGTTGCAGTTCTTGTGGTGAATTTTGTTGTAACGATGACTCGATAGTCAGAAATGAGTTCACTTGGTTCAGAGTTGTAATACCAGCTGAGTCCCGTGTGTTCAAGTCCGTCTTTGAGCTTGGTGAACTCGGAAATGGCTGATTCATATTTGAGTTATTGTCGTCTGTAGCCATCAGAGAAAAACATGGAAGGTTTCACCTGGACAAGAATGCTGTATTAATCGATGAAATGGATTTATATATTTTAACTCCTCCCAAATTCCGCGCGATTCTTCCAACTATAAAGAAAATCAAACGCCCGGTTAAATTCAAAGACATATTGCTTTTAGTGTATTCTACAGGAAAAACAGAAAATTTGAGATCGACACAACATGATAAATATTTATCATGTAATGAAAGATTATATAATTACACTATAAAGGTGATAAAGTTTAATCTGATTTCAAAACTTGTTCAAAAGTACCCTTTGATGGTCTAGCTTTTGAGTGATGAGCTTTAGCTGAACCCAATTTTTCAGCAGAGAAGGCCTTGGCGTAAGGGTTTAATCTTAACAAGACTTGTTTGTTCTTCAATGGGTTCTTCTTTAAAACGTGGGTACGTTTTTGAGTAGCTTGACCAGCTGGTCTTAAAGCAGCTTGAACTTCAGCAGAGTTGATTAATCTAGCAACATCTGAGTTTGAGACAATGTTAGCTGGTAAGGTGTAACCAGATTTGGTTGATGAGGTGGTTTCTGAACCGTAGACTGAGTCTAAAGCAGCAAAAGCTGATTCAGTCCAGATAATAAATCTACCCAAATGAGCACCTGGAGCCAATTGTAATAAGCCTAAAGATTTAACGTTAGCAGTTTCAACACCTGGAATGTTTCTGAAAGCTTTAACCAAACCTTTATCTTCACCGTAAACGACTAATGGACCTCTTCTTTGAGTCCATCTTCTACCTCTCAATTTACCTTTACCGGCACGTAATTTCTTTGATTTGATAACCTTGATGACATCCTTGTGAGCACCAACAGATTTCAAGACAGCAACGGCTTCTTTGGTCTTTTGGACGGATTCAACATCGTTGGAAACAACTAATGGAATTTCTGGAATGTTTTCAACTCTGTGACCTCTGGCCAAGACCAAAGATTGAACAGCTGAAGCAGCAATAGCTGAGGCAGTGGCATAACGTTTTTCGTTATGGTTGACCTTAACGTGCCATTTTCTCCAGATTTTAGTTGGAGCAAACATACGACCACCACGACACATGTTACCGAAAGCAGCTTGACCAGAACGGTGAGTACCACTACCACCAACTCTTGGAATACGGGCAACAGCTCTACCGGTACCCCATGATTCAGCTGAGGTTTGGTGACCAGCGTTTTCAGCAACAGAGTAAGCTTGTCTCTTGTTCTTGTTGATTCTGGTGAAAACAGAGTGAACGATATCAGCTCTGATTGGAGCCTTGAAGACGGCTGGCAATGGCAATGAGGTTGAGGTGGATTCACCGGCAGTTGAGATAACTGTGACTTGAGGACGAGTAACTGACATTTCGATAATAAATGAGTTTAATGATATAGTAGTAAAAGGTGTTTTCGAGAAGGTGAAAAAAAAATTTTATAATGATTCTTTGATGGGAGTGAAAAAAAAAAATTTTTCGTTGTGAGTTAATTACCCGGGTGTGAATTGGCAGAATTTGTTTAGTTGAGAAAAGCCGGGTAACTTGTTATCTGATTTGAGGAAAAGGGCTCTGTGGCTGATGCGCGTTTTGCGAAATTAAGATGGAGGATGGATGGGCACATGCCCCCCTAGTTGCTCGGAAGCTTTTTGATTGAAATCAGCACCGTTTATTACCGCCAGACTAGCCCTTGGCCAGATTTCTATCTGTTGTTGTCAAATAAATTGGTGAAACTTGGGGATTTCAATACATACTGTGCACAAACCAGATAAGGGTATATCACAAGATGACTGATTCTTCAGCTAGCCCGAATGACTTTGATATTCACACCTCCACTAAGAACAATTATAATGACACGCAGGTTGCGAGAAAGATCAAACGCCGTGATAGGAAGACTATATCCTGTACCACTTGTCGGAAGAGGAAGATAAAATGTGATAGAGCTAAACCGATATGTGGAGCGTGTAAGAAGAATAACGTTCCAACTCATTTATGTGTTTATGATGATACGCCATGGGTTAGTGCCGTGGTGAAGGAGCAAACTCTTAAGAATAACATTGCAGAATTGAAAGAGACCAATGAGAAGTTGAATCTGTTGATAAAGAAGCGGAAAGCTGAGAATGAAGCTTTAACAAATGGATACGAAGATTACATCAGGAAAATATCGAAAAAGGGTAATACCATTCTACCAATTGATGAACAAAATCATACTCCTTACGAAAACATTGTTGAAAGGAAGGTGGATAGCAAAGAATATGATAAATTTAGAGATGCCAAACTTAATATTAGACAATTGGCGATATTCAAAGTGAGTGCTAATAAAGAAGCTACAAAGACTTTTGGAGCCTTCTCTTGGCAAGCCATTGGTTATAAAAAGAACTCGTTTTTGAAAAGGATAATTGAAAATTACGAGCAACATTTATATCCTTTCAGAGCTCAGTATAAGGATATGATCAAGCCTAAGGAATCTTTCAGTTTGGATCTTTTGGATTGGAGACAAATTTATCATACTTTAAACATTCAAAAAAGGTACACTAGCCTTGTGATAGATTCTGATAAACCAAATAAGAATGATATCTTTGGAAAGAAATTACAAGAACTTGCAAAGGCATTGCCCCCATACCGATTCGTTGAAAAGAAATTCAATTATTTCTTTGATATGAAGTATGCTTCCGCTATCGATAAATTCTTTGTCGAGGAAGAGATCAAAGAAGATTTCTATAGGATCTTCAAGAAGACAAAGAAGGGGGCAATTGTTCTTGATGTGTATACTGAAGGTCGAAGTTATTATACGGAATTGGTACGATTAGCTGGTATATTTTTGTTCATCAAATTTGGAATCAATTTTAGTGAAGATGATGAGCAAAGCCTTGATCCTGACAACATGCTTCCTAAATATACAATTGCATGCTTATACATTGGGAGAGCATACATAGAGCCTTCACTTATCACATTAATGGTTATGATTTTTTTGGAAACTTTGAGATATTTAAATCCAGATGACTTTGGTGATGAATTATACACCATCAGTGGTAGCATTGATCGGTCACATTTCACAAACGCAGCTTTTAACATTGCAACTTCTTTAGGGTTGGCCAATGATTATAGCAGAATTCCAGATTCTCTCAAGGATACAAAAAGCATCAATGAGACGTATCTCACCGAGCAAACATTGCATGCTTTGTGGATGAATTTGGTAAATCTTGATTGGAAACAAGCCATCTTGACAGGTTCACCTTTGATATTGCCAACGTTTATGGGATATGATAAAACTTGTAGTGACAGGAAGTTGAATCATATTGGAATGATGAGAAAGATGTGTGAACGGTACTCGATTTTCAATGAAAGAAGTGATCAGCCTTTGGATGCAATTCTTTCGCTTGACTCGAATCCAATATTCACGAGAAGAGATATGGAAAACGATTTACTTGAATTGACCACTTATTTCAATGATAATGTAAAATCGGAAGTGCGATTCTGGGATGATTTCAAAATCAGAACAATGGAGACCTTGCCCGAAAAGGATCAAAGAGTTTTGCAAACTTTAGAAGTTTTAGATTTGACTTGTTCGTTGAATTTCTTCTTATTTGAGTCATATGAATCGAGAACAAATCCAATTAATGTACAAGAGGATGATGGATCTGATTATTCGGAGCAAGACCTTATTCACTTGAGAAACTTGACTGACAAATATTTAAACAACTCTTTATTCCACGCTTGTTACATTTTAAAGATAGTTGAATGGACTCTTGAGCAAGTGATTAGTAATGAAGCTGTCAATAAGAGTAGATTGTTGCAAGTGATATCATTCCCAGTCATCAAGAGAACATTATTCAAAGCTGTATTGATTTGTACATCGTTGATAATGCGTAATTCCACATTAGATGAGTTTGGTGTTGTTTACAAATATGACAAATCTAATTTGAATTACAAAATTCCTGAAAAGACCAACGTTTTCAATTACACTTTACAAGAGTTTGATGAACTTTGCTTTCAATATAATGTCAATAATGTACAAAATTTGCAATTCTTCAACGAGAGTTTTTCACAAGATTTGATGCATTTTTGGTCCAAGATTTATCGCTACATTAAGAAAATTGAGTTTCTCAAAAGAGATATCAAATGGTTTGTCTCATTTAGAGAATTTTTCTTTGGTGTTTATTACCTTGTGTTGAATAAGCGTAAACATCTAGGTAATGGCAAATTGGGTGATCCTACACAAAACTATGACTTGTCTGATGTTTTCAAACTTGAGGAACATTTGAAGTTTAAAAACATGTATGAGAATAACATTGACCCGGAGCACGATTACAACAGATACACCTTGAACTATATATTGAATTGACTAGTGTATAAAATTAACCACTATCCTTCTTCGCAATAATTGCCATAATAATGAAATCCACAGTTCTATGTTTATGTTGACACGGCTTCCTACATGGCAGCGGTAACAGTATAACATGTGAAAACAATAGATAAGCTTTTTTTTAGAGCCGTTCACTGAAAAATTAAATATATATATTTTATATATTTATAAATATGTGTGTATCCCAGGTTTTTCCATACATTGTTAGGTTGCCCAACAATGTCTGGATATGGTATGGAAGAAGCTAGAGATGTTTCTGATTGCCAGGATTCCACCCAGCGGTCGGACATAGAGAATTTTGATAAGCGCCTTACTAGGCAATCTCGATTACTCTCCTGGATGTTTTCTAAAAAAGTGCCACAGGTCCCTGATGAAGATCAACGGGAGACCTACCCACAAAGCATGAAACACATTTTCCAATACCTGTTTTTTTGGTGGATGGTCCCATTGTTCAATGTTGGTTATAAGAGAACCATTCAAGATGCTGATTTGTGGGTTTTGAAAGATAACAATAGAGTTGTACATAACTACAAATTATTCAATGAGAATTTCAAGGAAAAGGTATCGAATTGGCGAAAGAAGAATCCATCAAAAAATAAAAACTCATGGCCGACTTCTGTTTTCATCATTCTGACAATTGGTCCGTTCAAATTGCGTATGATGGTTGCAGTGGCATTAGCATTATTGTATGAAAATTCATTGGTAAGTAACACAATTGTTACAAAAAAATTAATTCAAGGTGTGGAAAGAAGAATCAATGATCGCTCAACATCTTTGGGACCAGCTATTGGATATGCTTTCCTGATTCCATTGTTGAATTTATTTGCTGCATTAATGTCAAATCATGTGGGAGATTTGAACATTAGAATGGCTATCGATATACAATCTTTCTTGTCCAAGAAGATCCTCCATAAATCCACTAAGCTTAGTCACAAGTCAAGAGATGAATTTCCCGTGAGCAGTATCAACAGTTTGACGGGGAATGATTTATCTCGATTCGAGTATTCGATGGCGTTTCTCGCTATGGGGGTTGGTGTTATTTCAGGTATTATAGTATTAACAGTTTTACTTATTGTTAATATTGGTGTATCAGCGCTTCTGGGAATTGGAGTTATGATTATATCCTTCATACTTCAGGGATATCTTATGAAATTGCTTTATTCATATCGTTTAAATCTGAACACATATACCGATTCTAGGGTAGGGTATATCATTGAGGTGATTCAAAATTTCAAACTGATCAAGCTCTACAATTGGGAAGCCCCTTATCAGAGAAAATTGGAAGAAACCCGTGACTCTGAAATGAACATTTATTTGAAAATGAAGCTTCTCAGAAATGTGAGTCAAACCTCTTCAATGAGTGTACCTTTGTTAAGTACTATGGTTTCCTTCTTGATCCTTTACAAATTGAGAGGATTCTCTGATGTCGCTTCGATATTCTCTTCACTCGCGATGTTCAATCTTTTAGGTGAGGAAATAGGTTTTATTACAAATGTAACTTCTGTTATAACTGATTCTTATTCAGCTTTGAAAAGAGTGAACAAGTTGTTACAAGCAGAAGAGGAACCTGAGGCAGAACAAAAAGTTAATTCAAGCACCGTTTCATCTCCTGACATTGCCGTGGAAATTAAAGATTGCGACTTTGAATGGTTCAAGCTGACAGACCTGGACTCAGAAATCGAGAAACAGAAAACAATTCAAAGAGAGGAGGCATATGAGTTGCAATCAGAGATTTCAATCACTAATCAATCTTTGATTCCTATTGAGTCTCTTTTGCAAGAGAATTTCAGTGGCTTCAAACATCTCAACTTATCCATCAAAAAAGGGGAATTTGTAATAATTACCGGATTGATTGGAAGCGGGAAATCATCATTGTTACATGCGATTGACGGGTCAATGATGAAGACTCGTGGTGAAATTGCTATCAATGGTTCAAAGATATTATGTGGAACTCCCTGGACACAAAACGCAACTGTCAGGGATAATATCTTGTTCGGCTCTGAATTCGATGCCGAATGGTACTCACAAGTTGTAACTGCATGTGCGATGCAGGAAGATTTCA